>JASCZW010003171.1:0-114282 GCA_034211315.2 Aedes japonicus | reverse complement strand
AGGGTTGATATGCTAGTAATGGACCCCTTAGTAGGAGCTTTGAACATTTTCGATGAATTCTATAAGAATTTTATTAACTATTTGTACAACAATCCCACATTTGATGAAAATAATCAGTCATTTACACAAAATTATAGTAAACTCTATTTTTGAGGCTAGGTTTTCCTGGTAAACATCGATAATTGCGCTGATCATAATGTGCCTTTTTTGGACCCATTTGCTTATTTTGGACCCGGGTCTATAATGCGCATTATAGACCCGGGTCCAAAATACGCATATCAACTAATTTGATTAAAATGATTGATCTGACGCAGCTAAACCAATTTGTTATCTCGTAGACAAATAGGGTAACGCATATATTTTGGACTTGTATAGGGTTGATATGCTAGTAATGGACGCCTTAGTTGAAGCTTTGAACAATTTCAATGAATTCCATTAAAATTTTATTTACTTTTTGGGCAACACTCCTACATTTGATGAAAATAACTAGTCATTTACACAGAATTACGGTAAACACTATTTTATTAGTCCAAGTTTTCCTGGTAGACATCGATAATTCGCGATGGTCATTATGCGCTTTTTGGACCCATTTTCTTATTTTAGACACGGGTCTATAATGCGCACTATAGACCCGGGTCCATAATACGCATGTCAACTAATTTGATTATAATGATTAACCTGACGCTGCTAAACCAATTTGTTATCTCGTAGAAAAATAGGGTAGCGCATATATTTTGGACATGTATATATTATGGCCACCTTCCATCACGGAGAGAAATGAGTCTTGTTTGAAATAACCAACACTATGGTTGAAATGTAAAGTCTGGCTCTGCTTGAGATGAAGTTGATGCTTGTTTGCTTCAAACTCGCAATTGTAGTTGAAGCAAACCGCTTTTTCAAGTGATTTCTACTCAGATAATAACATTGTTTTAAATTTAATGTTAGTTAATTGGAACTGCAAGGCCGCTTATTTTCAACCCTAAAAATGTTTGTTTTAACCAAAAATTTAATTGCTATACACAGTTCTGTTTGGCTGATTCAAACTGTGATCTGAGGTTGAAATAACCTGAATGTTTTGCTGAAAATGGCCATAGTTTATGGTTGGGTAAATACCAACCTTAAATATGATGGAGAACAAACTACATGATTAATTTCCCTCATATGGTGTCAGTAAAATTCCTATCAGTTGTTCGTGCGGGGACAATTCGTGAGTCCGGAGTGAAATCGGTGATTTAGTGTAATTTATGATTCATAGTGATTTAAAGTATACTACAGTTATATGTTATTGTTTATAAAGAAATAAAATGCCGTATAACCCTTACAGCGTAAAGTGATTTTTTAAACTACTATAGGAGACCTTAAATAAAACTAAACGCATAATGTCCATGCCCTATGGTATGCACTATACCTAATACAGTTTTGCGTTTAACGGTAGTCCAGCGAAACAAATGCTAAATAAATAAGTGGAACGAAAAATACGGTAGGTGCAGTACTAATTTTTATTTGATTTCAACTAGTTGGTTGGTTAATTCAAACGATACCGCTGGTTTCAATTACCGATTCGATATTTATTTCAAACAACAAGTTTGTTTCACTTACGCTAAGTTTTGGTTGGAACAAGCGTTGAGTTTTGTTTGAATTTACCTAGTAATGTGATTGTGCGTTTTTCAAAATTGAAATTTTGTTGATTCAACGTAAAATGGTTGTTTATACCATACTTTTTCTCCCTGATAGATAAAATTCTAAACGCATCCGATGTGTTACAACACCAGACCTATCTAGGTTCAATCTAGGTACACCTAGAATAAAACTAGTACAATCTTGGATGCATATACAGGGTGTTCGGTTCCTTAGTGCAAATATTTTCAGGGGCGATAGGAGATGATATTTGAGGAAAACAAAAGTTCTACGCGTATGCTCAAATCTAAAATTTTACGGAGTTGTTGAACTTTTATTTTTTGGTACATGTTAGTCTTAAATTGGCTGTAACTAAAAATTATGTTACATAGCAAGATTTTATCTGGGCTGCCGATTCCAAACAATGGGCATAACCGTAGCAGAGATGACTATCTGCTAACTCTTCTGGAAAAAAACATAGCTGTTTTCGGAAACCGTGTGGTACTGTTTTGAAAACATTTGAGATGTGCATCCTGCGAACAGACATTACCACGGTTTGGTTGAATTCATGATTTTATTATCTGCTTATTGGAGGCACAACATGCCGCATTCAAAACAAAATTGTAAAAAAAAATTAGCAAGATAGAAAGTTTGTGTTAAAGAGAGAGAGAGAGAGAGAGAGAGAGAGAGAGAGAGAGAGAGAGAGAGAGAGAGAGAGAGTTGTAGAACACTTTGAAAACCATGTTTTTGTTTTCGAATTGAGGAAAGAAAATTGTTGGTAAATAAAATAATTGAGTTACAGCCAATTTAATACTTACATTCACTAAAAATTAAAAGTTCAATAACTCCGAATACTTTGAGCTTTCTCCATAGGCGTAGAACAATTTTTTTCCTCAAATATCATCCACTATCGCCCCTGAGCACATTTGTATTAAGGAACCGAACACCCTGTATAATGTATTTTACAGCAAAGTGACCAAAATACATACATGCTCAAAATATATTCATCCCCGTACACTGATAGAAAAGTAATGAAAATATCTATGCGTCCGATACTTCAGATTCCGTGTAAGTATGCTTACCTTTATTAGTTTTTCCTAATCAACAATTTTCACTTTAGACGGTATGCAAACAATAAGTTCAGTTTGTTTAAAAACTGAAATGAAGGGTTGCCAAATAGGCAACATAGCACTTCCAATTAGTCCTATAATGAACCCTCAAAATTTAGACAATTTGTCCAATTTTTCATAGCTTTTATTACTGCAATGTAAAATTTAATATAAGTACTAGGTATTAATGTTTCGAAAATGCATTTTTAAAATTTACAATTGATTTATATGATCAAATGCTTTTTTCTCTCCTGTAACGAAAATACTTACAAATCACTGTACCATGCAGTGATCAGGTAAAAATAATTAATAATGATGTTTTATATGTAACAATTGTGAAGAATCATATTCTAACCTTTGTTTAAGTGTTGATACTATGTGTTTTAACTGAAATTGCTTAGGTGAAATACGATAATAACGAAATAATTACAATAATATGCCAGGGGGTCCATTATACGCACAGGGTCCATTATACGCATACAATCCCTACTCAATAACACACCTTCGTGTCGACAGGTGAAATTGAACCAGCACGCACCCGCTGTTTTCGAGCTGATATGGCAGCGCAGTAATGTCGGTGCCGCTGACAATCTGTGATGCTGCTTCTTGCTGGTGGGTGGCATATGTTCGTAGGCGATATGATGGGCTTTGCCTGCATAGAACCGTGTGTCTATTGATGTGAAGTGAATTCAAAAGCTGTTGGTTAGTTGGCTGGTTGGTTGGTTGGTTGGTTGGTTGTTTAGATGTGTGTCGCCACAGCCATGTATGTATCCTCTTCGCCGACCAGCCAGAAATGTAAACAGCACTGCTAAATCGATAGAGACCAACTGAACCGTCCTCCTGTTGAGTCATCGTCGCCATCCTGGTTGTGTCGGCGTTTGCTTTGTTAACGCTTAGCGAATCTGTTTATTCTACACATGCAAATTTGGTGGTGAAATGGGCCGGCTCACTGTTTCTGAACAACTCTCGCTCTATGAACCATTGAACTATCGAATGTTTTTGTTAGATCTGAGTTTTTTTATTGAACTACAATATTTATTTACAGAATACCTTTCAAATAAAATAAAACAGAATTCTGTGTATTTTATTTTCAATCATTTCCATCCCTTCGTTCATTTAGCCAAGCATGGAATTTTGAGTTGAAAAATTAAAATAAAATAGATATAAATATATCGTAAGAACATAATCATATAACTTTTTTAACTTGTTCTAAAGGCAAGACTTTTGATCATGTAAGCTTGTTTTAGTCTGTAACTGAACAATGTCTATTCTGGCTATATATATAGCGATTCTTTTGACCGTTGGTGTGATTCTGCATTTGGGGAACATGCTACGCAACCTATCACCGTCACCACCGCGGAGGGTACAACAGAAATGGTTTGATAGCAAAGTAGAACAGCGGAAAAGACGTCATCATCATACGCCTTCACGTTTCACAATGTTTCTCATTACATGGCAGCTTGGTAGTGGCATTTTCCCACCGGCTAAAAACATGGTATATCAGACCCGCAAGTAATGTGATACATTCGGCCTAAGTGAACAAGTTGAAAAGTCATTCAATATCTGCACGAAGCTTTTTTCAACCAGATTTCTAAGAACCTGCAAACATATTATGTGTATATGCGATCGAACCGTTTCCAAGCGCTTGATTGGAACCATCAAAAATAACTGAACCTAATGTGAATATCACGGCTTCTCGCGAAATGGTAATTGGAATATGAAAATGGCACACGGTGAACAGATTCTTAGTTCCATCCCATCACTTGGATTCTTCGTTTGGTTTGGTGTGCTGCAAAAGTCGAGACTCAAGCAATGGCAGAAACCATTTGAAGCGACCGGAAACTTACCTTAACGCATACAAACCTTGATTTTGGTGATGTCTCTGTGGTGCTGTTACCATTTTATTCTCACTGCCAAACGTGACATAACCATACATTACTTATTCAATTCTATAGCAGGCACATCAGTGGCAGCTTCAGAAATGTCTAGAAGATGAACATCGTAGAGCTACATGATACGCTCAATGTGATCTCTAACAAGATGGAACTTCTCACTGACTGAACGAACGAAACGATGAAATTGCTCTGTTTGCCAGTACTTCTTTATAAGAAATGGCGTAACACAATTTGAAATCATAACGCTTATTACAACTCTAAAAGAGTATATCAGCTTTGTATGCCATTTCTTAGCAAAACGTACAATACACGTCAAAGTCCGACACCGCGACCGCCGTAGATTTTTCATCTACAACTTTGTTCCAGAATTTTTTTTAAGAAAAAAAACACGTCAAATGAACCAGTTGAACGGGATGTAATGTCGGCCTAGCTCTTTCATTTGGCTTATGCATCAAAAATGTAATAAATGCAGCAAAAATTGACAAACTCATGCTGGCATTTTGTTAATCGATTTATTCTGAAGCAGATAAGACTTTTGACGTGTTTGTCTATTTCTGTCTGTCTGTCTAGGACTACGTCTTTGTTTTAAATACAGTGGTTCACGTTGCGAGTACGAACATTCGGAGCGTCACGAAATATGCTTAGGTTTTGAGCGTTAATAACTTAGTCATTTCACGATGGATTTCAAAAATGTTTGCACCAATCGATCGGATCATTTTCTACGCTTTGATTTCAATTATTAAAACTATTGATTTTTAACATTCAACTATTGAAATTGATACAAATATAAGCTGATGCCGATTATTCACAGTACATTTACTTCTTGCACACTACTTTCCTATCACAGACTTCATATTTGAGTAAAGACTGTCTCATATGCAGCAGTGCACGGTATAAAAGGCGGACACCTTCGGATTTGCATCATACTTCGTCAGCTCCCACAAAACATCGTCAGTCCACACGAAGCTGCCGTTAGCGAGCTTGTAAACAACATCCATCGCAGTCCCAATGACTTCTCGGAAGAGCTGGAAATCTCAGCTGAGGAATTGTTGACCTATATCAAAGCGTCTAAGAACATGAAGGCCCCAGATTTCGATAACATCTTGAACTTGGAGCTCAAGCAATTGAGACCTCTGCTCTACGTTCAGCTGGCGTTGATTTTCAACCAATGTCTGCGGCTAAGCTACTTCCCCTCGTGTTGGAAGCCAGCAAAAGTCATCCCCATCCTGAACCCTGGGAAAGACCCTTCGTGTTCCAAAAGCTATAGACCAATCAGCCTTTTTTTCAGGAGTATCGAAACTGTTTGAAAAAGCGATCTACCGTCGACTTCTTAGCTGCAAACGATACAATCATCCTATCTTCCTGGTGAAGATTATTTGTAGGACAGAACATTCCGTGTTTCCCAGCAAGCTGCAGTTTCTGATGCACAGGAGATCTCCGCCGGTGTTTCGCAGGGAAGTATACCAGGTCCTTTTCTGTTCAACCTAGTCACCTCGGACATACCCCCGGTCCCTGAAAATGGACCCCTATCGTTGTTCGCCTATGATACATCAGTTGTCCACCTATGATACATCAGTTGTCCACAATGGTAGGGTAACAAGAGCGCTTACAGCGAAACTGCAGTGAAGCCTGAATGTTTTGTCTGAAAACTTCACCGAATGGAAGATCTGTATCAACGCGGCAAAGACCCAGGTCATCCTCTTTCCGCACTCAAATTCTCCCAGACTTGTTCCGCCTGAGGATAGTAAAATAAGCCTAAACAACACAACGGTGGAATGGGCCAAATCAGCTGTCTATTTCGGCATTACCATAGACAGCATGCTTATTTTCAGGGAGCAGGTTGACAAAACTGTCACAAAGTGTAACGTTCTGTAGTAGCTACTGTACACATTGATCAACAGAAGGTCTACATTATCCCTGCAAAATAGGCTTGCTGTCTACAAGCAAATCATACTTCCAGTCATCGTTTACGACATGCCAATCTGGGAGAGTTGTGCAGAAACACATCACCTGAAACTTCAGCATGTTCAAAATAAGTTCCTCAGGATGATCCTGAACACCCCTCCGAGGAAAAGAACATCTGAGGTCCACCATCTGGGCGAGATAAAAATGCTCGATAATCGTTTTAGTGAGTCTATCAATCGGTACAGGTCACGCTGCTTGACATCGGATCACCAGATCATCCGGAATCTGGTTCTCCACCCCTAGGATTTTCAAATTTTAGTTGTAGTTGTAGATCGAGTAGGTTATCAAATTTTAACAAATAATGCCCCAAGGGCTGAACTGTAAAACTAATTAAAACGTAAGAACATCAAACACATAAAACATATAAAACAAAGCTGAAGAGCCCACTGGGCTAAACCTCTTAACACACTTAGATTTTTTACAGAAATCAGTAAAGTTTTACCGAATTCTCAACAGCTGAACGTTCGGTCATCCAATTTTACGGATTTCGGTGAAATTTTACAGATATCTGTAAAAAATTTATCGGATTTTGGTAAAATTTTACCGAAATCCGTAAAATTGGATTACCGAACGTTCAGCTTTTGAGAATTCGGTTAAACTTTACAGATTTCTGTAAAATAATATGAGTATGTCAATGTTAATGAGTATATAGGACAAAGATTGAAAATAAAAACAAATTCAGAATTTAAAAAAAAAATTGCTTCATTACTCAGCTTGAACATGCGACACGTACGTTTGTGTTTTTCGCTGTCTAGTAAAAAGTTGTTTCCCCGTTTCCCCCCCTAGCCGCTTTCTCGCGATTGCGTGTCTGTCCCGTGCTTGCTTATCTTCTGGTGGTGGCAAATCAGAAGAAAGCGCTGCAATGTTTGGCAAACTTTCCCGCTCGACCTATTGCCGAGGCAATGGGTCGTAAAAATGGACCCACGGTGACATCCGCTCCTGAAACCTTACCGCAACCAGGTAGCTCCAAGCGGCTATACCATGATGACTCTGATCCAGATGACCTAAGCGCTCGACTAATAGCGAGCAATCGATTTGCCATGCTCCCGGTACAGAAGGTGCCAAAGATGATTAAGCCCCCCCCCCTCCTCTTTTCACCATGTCAAAGGACGTAGCTGCACTCAGGACCGAGTTTCAGCCATCCAAATTAATCCGCTTTACAAGCAGCAGTACGGGCACAAAAATTAAGTGTTCGACGGAGGCTGACTACCGTGCTGTTGGCGTTCCCCTAGTCACTAAGCAACACGAGTTCTTCACTTATGACACACCCGGAAGCAAGCCGCTGAAAACGATGGCACTGAAGCTTCAGAAGCTGTTTAAGACACCAGCAACAGGGAAATTATCGAGATCAACTCTATCTAGTCCATCATGAGAAGGTTTCTATCAAGATGGCAGACCTGATGAAAACTCAGGCCCTATTCAACGTAATCGTTGAGTGGGACCGGTACCCCCAAACAGCATGACGAGACGCAGTGTTGCAACTGCTTTGCTTCCGGCCACGGAACTCAAAACTGCTACATGACACCGTGGTGTGGCAAGTGTGCCGGAGCACACGCCACCAAGGATTGTGCCCCGATGGATGAAATTGCCCCAATGAAGTGCGCCAACTATGGCGCAAATCACGAGAGCAGCAATCGAGCCTGCCCCAAACGTGCGAAATATCTGGCGATCCGCAAGTGGGCATCCATCAAGTCCCGGCTTGTTCAATGTCGTCCGCCATTTCCGATGTGCGAGGAGAATATCCCGACGCTTTGGTACCAAGTGCCAAACCTACTGCCGATCCTGTTAAATCACCGCCATGCAAACCGCCCGTCAGCCTCCGTTCAGCGACAATTCCTGGCGGCCGTCGCCGCTCCCACGCTGGCTCTTCCTTTAAGCTGTTGCAGTACCTCCACGCAACCATCCACCGATGGACAGCTCTATGACTCGGAGCAAATGGTCGAGTTCGTTCAAGATCCCTACCACCAACTACGTTCATGCCGCTTAAACGAAGAACAGATCAAAGCCACCACATCCGTGACGATGGATCGTAAACGCACCATGAGCATCCTAAATTGTAATGTTTTTTCGCCATCGCTATCATCACGGAGGCTTGAGGTGCCTGAATTTAGCGTCTTTATACCAGGGTACCGGTTTGTGTGGCTTGATCGTTGCGGATATTGATTGATTGATTTATCTTTATTAAGGAGCCTTTCAGCCACAGCTGGTTCGGCTCCACTCGTTGCGAATAGAGTTGTGATCGCCTTGCTCATAAATATCAACTGTCCCATACTTTCGAGCTTTCAGCTGCAGTTTATCGAGCCCATCGGAGTTGAGGTTGAATCTTCCGTTGGCCCTATCACAAGTACAAAATATGATTAACATTGCGTGGCACAGCACGGATCAGTCTTGTAACAACATTACCGGTTGCTCCCATATTCGGCTCACCTAGTAGGAGATATGTTTGTTTGTCGCTCCCAGAATAAACTTCAAAGTTATGAGCAATCCCTTCTTAAAGAAGATAAAACTTGAAGCCTCACTTTTGTGGCTTATTGGGTAAATATTGCTTCTTATAATGAGCCATCTTCGAAGCACACATCTGCTCATCAATAGACAGCTTCTGTTCCTTTGGTGCTTTACCAAAACGTTCTCTAACAGATTCTGTAACTGGTCGTATCTTATCAAGTTTAAAAAAGTTGAGGGTGTTCCTTGGGCAACATCCTGTCTTTATTGTTGAAATGAATAATAGAACTGATCTTGATGAAAGTATTCTGTGTCATAATTTATTAAGATCAGCCCTGATAGAGTGGACAGGATTGGTGATGTTTTTTCTGAGCGGCATAAACATTACTTTCCTTTACGATTTTATCCTTCAAATCCGTACTTCTTACGAAAAGAAATCGTACGGTGTATCGCAATCGAACAACTCTTCGGGAAGGATGGTAACACCCTGTAAAGTGATTTAGTTTTGATCACAGGCCATGTTCCTGTTTCTCCAGACAGGTTTAGCAGTAGTCCTGGACGGTTTAATCAAGAACCCAGCAATTCTGCTCGATGCAAGCAGGGTGCTTAGATAAAAGATACTCCGCACATTGGCAAACGCAAACTCACCCGAGAGATTTTTGTTTTGTTTCCACTCTCTGCAAGATAACACAAGTTGAGTGAAACAAAGTGTCTGTCGTTTGCACCCTCACCACACGATTGGTCGGAACAAGTGAGTGACCTCTGAGGAGCACCGAAGAGAGCAGAATTATTTCACCGAGGAGAGTCACCCTAACGAAAACCTTCGTTGTTAGTTTTATACGGCAAAACTTGAATTTGAACATTTTTGCTTATCGCAATAATCTTATTGTCAGGCTCTCAACTAAGTGTTCAAGATTCATTTCCACAATTATTAAATTGAGAGCTTTCGGAGCCAATCACCAATGCAAATAAAAATATGTTGTGTGGCAAGTTCCAGACAAGTACCGTTTTCCAGACATTTTTTCAAAATGTTTAGATCAAGGTTTCACTTACGTCATTGCGGTGCAGTCCTCTTTTTTGCTCTTTCACTCTTCTTCGTTCACACTGCAGAGAGTGTATGAACGCTCAGGCAGCGAATTATCAATTTTGTTGCTCTCCCGTGCTGTGTCGAATAATCTCTACAGTGGAGTCAAGAAAAAGCTCCGTAGAGACTGTGTGAGTTCGACCAAAGGGAGCTAGAAATGTGCATCCGGGTGATTCTCCCCAGGGAAATCGTAACTCTTATATTCGTGGGGAATTCTTCGTCTGAAAGCTCTTCCGGAACAGACTCTGCACCATCGTCATTATTAGATACCTGATCGGAGTCCACGAGATCCCTTATCAACTGGTATATCAATGCATAGTGTTTGTGATCATCCTCAATGTTGCTTTGAAACAACAAACACTATTTTGGCGAAAAACCTTAATTATTCCATTTTTTTTTCGTAGATCGATTATCGCTACCTCAAGATAGAGTAGATTAGATTAGATATCTTTATTATTGAGCTTTTCGGCCTCGGCTGGTTTGGCTCATCAAGAGGCTCGGCTGGTTCGGCTCATCACTTGCGCATCCTTTATGAACCAGAAAATGTACAATGATGACTGTCATCATGAGAAAAAAAGAATTTTACCATTAAAATGATTTTACAATACCTGATGACTTGGAACACCCGAAATACGTTATGTAAAATACAGTGCATCCTAAATTTCGATAACCTGAACACAATTTGTATTTAATAATAAACTATCATATGTTAATAACAAAAAAGGATTAAATATGTATTCTTCCTCTTTTTCCTTATAATGTATAATGCTGCATCTACAAACCTAATGTGAATAGTAAAATTCTCAATGTGACCTCCAGGCACTCGATGATATTTCCACAATGTAACTGAATTGTAGGTTCGAGTCTTGACCAAAAATCCCTATTGAGCCCCGCACGGCAAGCCGGCCAGTGCAACGCGAGGGACCATCCATATGTGTTATGAGTTGTATAAACTAGATGCCTCCATTATTACCAACACGGTCCTACATGAACCTCACGGTTACACTCTCAATATAATCTACCTCAATTATTTTTCAATAAACACAAAGGATAAACCAAGACCGACTGCGCTTCGAAACCAAGGGATGTTTTTATTCGATTCATGAATGCTGTCCCTCGTTATCGCCCACACCCTGTCATTTTGCGCATTGTGCGGCGCTTGCAGCACGAACAGTTTTTCGTAAAAAAAAAACTATTCCTTATCAGCGTGCCGAGGGAGAGAGGATCATCGTAGCTCGATCCAACGGTTTTCTGCTGGTATCCTCATAAACGCCATGGACCTTACGTTTTTTTTAAACCTTATAACCTTATAACCTTGCAGGTTAAAGAGTGAGCAGTCCTGATGGAAACGTTGAGATCAGCAGCCGTTTTCCGAATTTAGCGGTACTTTTTACACCAAATCCACATCCTCACAGATCTCGCACGGTCATCGGTTGAGGCCGTCTCTTGATTTCGCCTGATGGTCGTGTAGACAATGTTCTGCTTGACCCCAAGCGATTTCAGCAGCCGCAATATATCGCCGGGCCGCTTAGCGTTCAAAAAATGCTTAAGGGGGAATATACAGTTAAAACGAGAAAAAAACTCATTTTTGAAAAAACTAAATTCAAGGGGAAGTTTTAACTCAAATCAATCGAAACTTTTTTACAATTATAAGTGTATCCATGTAGTATACAAAACTATTTTTTTCAATTTTTTTTCAACAAAGTAGCGGCCGTTAGAGTGCCTTGAAAAAGTGGTTGCATTTTGCTTGTGCCGGCTCTTCTGGTCGCAGTTTCGATCTGAAGCCTGGTAACCCAAAAAAAATTCATTAATTACATTTACAGTTAATAGATAAGTTGAAAAAAAAAACTAAAAAATAAAAATTGCACTTCTGGCGTAACTTTTTTGAAAAAATCCTCATTTTTTCCGCCAGTTTATCACATTTTTCCGTATTTGATAATAAAGTATTACAATAATGTTTAATTCATATAGAAGGTATTACTATAATCATTGGCGTAACTACTGGGGGTGCCTAGGGGGCCAGGCCCCCTCCAGAATTCTGTAGGCCCCCCCCAGGATTTTTCCCTTAGATATTTCTAATTTGAAATGAAACACTATTCATAATCTCTAGGGAACTGTACAAATTTTTTTCCCAGTTGTTTTTTGTAGAGTCAAAGAACTACTTCAGAAATAGTTTGAATGAGTAACTATTTCTGAAGGAGTAAAGTACGGATACCCTCTTTCCCACATTTTTCACTTACCGATAAAAATCATAGTTAATGACAATTAAATCGTGCGATCTGTTCGCGTCTGTTAAAGGTTAGTTTTTTCCGTGGTGCTTAATAACGAATGACATGATGAGCTAATCTCAGCCAGCTCATAAATGGTTGAATGTAGTTTATAACTCATTAATTTATTGAGTTAGGATTATAAATATACTCAATTGCCGCATATCATAACTAGACATTATGTAGACATGGGCGTAGCCAGAATTTTTATTGTAATTGTGTTGAGCATCGATTCCCGGTCTATAGACACTATCCAAATTCCAAACTTTTGCATATCGGTATTAAACTTTACACTATTTCGCGGAAAAGCATTTCCCAGAGACCATTATCTAGAGACCATTTTTCAAATGCCATTTCCCGGAGGCCACTTTCCGGAACGACTAATTTTCCAAAACGGATATCTGTCCTCGGTTTTTCGGAAAATGTATGCTCTCCTGAAATAATTTTCCAGGGGTCTTTTCCCAGAGGTCATTTTCTGGGAACCATTTCACAGAAGCCATTTTCCGGAATGACTAATTTTTCAGAGCGGAGGATAATCTGTCCATCTTTTTCGGAAAATTTACTTTTTCCGGGAATAACTTTTTGATGGTAATTCCCAGACACCAATTCCAGGAATCCTTTTTCCAGAGGGCATTTCCTGGATTGACCAATTTTCCAGAGTAAATCCTTGTCCTTCTTGTTTTCGGGAAATAATTACTTTTCTGAAACCATTTTTAGAGCTCATTAAAAAAACGCCATTTTCCTGAATTGATCTTTGTCCTTATTTCTTTTGGGAAAATATAGCTTTCTCGTGTTTTTCAGATGCTGTTTTCCAAAGTCCATTTTGCATAGGCTTTTTTTTCCAGAGACTTCAATATTTCCTGTTCTGTAGTGGCAGCTTAAGAATGCTTACAAAGTTCGTGGTTCCTTATAGCCCAATATTTTTCAATTGGCCGCAAGTCTGGAGAGTTTGGGGGATTAAGATCCTTCCGCACGAAATTGGCACCCTTCGTCTTGTACCACTCCAGAACATCCTTGGAGTAATGACAAGAGGCTAAGTCCAGCCAAAAAATTGAAGGAACGTTGTGTGTTTTGAGAAACGGAAGCCGTCGTTTAATCAGGCACTCATTCTTGTATACTTGACCATTTACAGTTGAAGTTGTCACAAAAAGCTTGTTCTATTTACTACCACACGAACAAATCCCCTACCAAATCATGAATTTCTCGGGGAGCTTTGACACTTGCTGTTTCTTGAGAGACTCTGGAATATCAAACTTGTAGTCAAACTATCGTAGTCACATACTGATTGCCGGGAATTTGTTTAAAGTCCGCTTTTACGTGTGTTTTATCGTCCAGTGCGGTTTCATCAACATTTGTGTCCTATTATGTTTTTCATTTTGGTTTGGAGTTATCTGAACTTTGAATGAGTCTCGTCCGGCTCGTTTCTTGGCTTTCTGTACGAAACTTTTGGTCAAGTGCAGCTTTTTCGCGACATCCCGAACGGAACAGTTGGGTTTGCGTTTAAAGGCAGCAACCACTCGCTAGTGATCCTACACAAAGTACGGACGACTTTGAAACTTGATACTCACTAGGCTGATGCAAAATTTGAAATATTTGCTCCCCTAAGCTTAATCGACGCCAATTTGGGTCCTGATAGTCCCCAAAAAATTTTAACACAATTGGTTTTAATTTGGCTTTGCACACGCTATTCAAAGTTTGTATGGGAATTAGTATGAAGAATCTCAAATTTACATTTCCAGATCCCTAACATCTTGATATTATGTCCTTAAACCAAATCTTATATACATTCATATAGTGTAAGTTGCCAACTATCAAAATGCCGAAGATACCTGACATGTAAATTTTATACAAAAATAGTTATTCAATAAAACATAAAATACACACTTTAGGTATGATGTTTTATTCTTATTTTTGTTTTCTTATTAATTATATGTTTTTTATATTTTATATTCATATATTTTATGTATTTTATTTTATTTATATTATTATATATATTTTATCTATTTTATATTTTTATTTTTTATATACATTACATATTTTACTTCTTATTATTATATTTGTTGAATAACTATTTTTGTATAAAATTTACATGTCAGGTATCTTCGGCATTTTGATAGTTGACAACTTACACTATATGAATGTATATAAGATTTGGTTTAAGGACATAATATCAAGATGTTAGGGATCTGGAAATGTAAGTTTGAGATTCTTCATACTAATTCCCATACAAACTTTGAATAGCGTGTGCAAAGCCAAATTAAAACCAAATGTGTTAAAATTTTTTGGGGACTATCAGGACCCAAATTGGCGTCGATTAAGCTTAGGGGAGAAAATATTTCGAATTTTGCATCAGCCTAATACTCACGCAGTGTAAACAATACACACTGAGGTCATTTCACCCAAAATTTCGTTGAAAGCAACCCAAAGGGCAAAATGTTACAGCTTATTGAAAGTGATGCAATTTAATTGTGGACACCCTCTAGTAGGTATTTGATAAATAATTCCCTTCTTATTTTCAATTCTATTAATATTAGACCTCAAGACTCATAACTAAAATAACAGCGACAGTAAAATTTAGAGCCTGTTAAGTTAAAACATAATATTTGAAACACTTTTCTATGAACGTATGTTTATTGTATTTGTCAAGAAGGTTTTACAATAATGAGTTTTTTTTAAGGCGCATTTCAGAATGCACGATATTATTTTCTATTGTACGAAAATAGATACGAGTATAGATTCCCCAGATTGATTAGAAGTTTTGAAGCTAATGAATGTTCATAAGCAAAATATGGAAATTTATTGGAAGTTTATTCATTAACGATAAAATTTTCAAAAATGTAGTTTTAGAAGTAAGGTAAACATATAATCAGGTAGATTTCTGAAATCATAATATTTGTTGGGGTTGACTTATGTACCACTAGTTGACGACGTAGACTGTATAATAGGCCTGTGTGTCATCCCCAAAAGGTAATTGTAATTATTGAACTATTCATAATACAGTATTGATGAAATGCATATAGTAATTTAAAAGTCATTTATGCAGGAGACTTCCGCACTGTTAACAAAGACAGCATTCTGAACGTCGTTTCCAGGAACTGTTCAAAATAATTATTTAACAGTTTTCTTAGACACCTTTAATTATAAATTGATTAAAAGTTGTTGGGTGCAATATTGCAGGGATGAGTACTATGACATGGGAAATTCTACATCTTTTATAAAATACAAAATATCTAACACATCAAATGGTGCTCACGTGGTCGACATATGCTAGTGTGACCATGGTATTCGTCTTAGTAGTTTCCACCAAAAAAAAAAATCAGTGCATACCCTACTCATAATGAATGAAATGAACATTATTGTTGTTGATATTTTATGTATTTTAATTTACTGAAGAAAATTATCGAAGTTTTTTAATTTCCTCAACTTTTTTGTAAAATTTTATTCATTAATATAGGGGAAAATCTTGCCACTTTTATCGAAAATATTGTAAATCTAAAAGACTATTATTTATCTATTCTTTTCTACAAATATTTTAAAGAACCCATTATAGTGATACCGCAGTGCAGGACTCGTCGAAAAACATATTTTTATTTTCTAAGAATCAAACCATTTGAATAAAATTCAAAGGTTAATATTCGAAATATAGTACTTCTAAAAACAGTGTGTTCCCATCTTCATTCACTTAGTAAAGTCAGAGTTCCATTTATGTATTTTTAAACGCTTCTAAATATTTCCTTGGAAATTTTATCAAAATTCCTTTCACATTTTTTATAACAGTTGTCTGACATTTATACTTAAGATTTCTTTAGAGGATTTTATTTTCAATCAAAAGGTTCTATTTTGGCGTTATTAGTGTTGGCTATTTTGGGTTATTGGTTGTGAAAATATTAGATACTTCTACAGTTTTTTTACATACATATTTGACATTTCCTATGTCAGCACTCTTAAAAATGGTATCTCTTTGTCGCTTTATTTGGAGCAGGGAAAAGGCCGTTTGAGTAGAGCTCTTTCTCAATAGGGGGCAGAAAACCTCCTCTTCTCCTCTTGCTGAAATTTCGATTGTAGCTCAGCAGAATCGTTAATTTTAAACTGTGTTTATTTTACAAATTTTGAATCACTGACCTGTCAAATGCTTTGGAATCCTATCAATGTCAATCCAGTTTATAAGTATAAACTCAAACCCATGGATGTTTCTTTCGAACTGCCGTGAAGTTTTCATTAGGTTTTTGATGAAATAATCCTAGGAATTCTTCTTCAAATTCGAGCCACCGGCTGAAAGTCTCTCAAATAAAGACAAACAACAACGACAACTCCTTCAAATTTTTTGAACTCCCTTTAAAATTTAGCTAAAAATATACTTAACTTATAAATTTTCGAAGTTGTGAAGGAACCGATACAATTTTGAAGATATTTAAAACGCATAATCCAAACATATCCAATTTTTGACATAAATTTAAAATGTTCCTTGACACAATGTTGTTCTCTGTAGTTTTAGGATTTTTTAATTTAAACTTTACACTATATAGATTCAGGTCTATTCTCCGCCTCGGATGAGTTAAAACGCCTCAATCGAATAAGTGGGCTATATTTTCTAAAATGATCCATACGGAATAATACGAGGATATTCACCTGACTAGATTCTCTTAAGGCATGTTGACTCACCGATGTGCAAAATAGTCCTAATTATTCGATTAAACCTGTGCTGATTTATCAATAAAAATAACCTGTCCCCAACAATTACGCTACTTTCATCGCTCTTTTCAATAATCCTATAAACGAAAAAAATCCTTTTGGCAGGCCCCCTCCAGGCCCCCTCCAGACTTATGTTCTAGCTCCGCCAATGACTATAATATAGAAATCCTATAAGTTTCAGCTTAATCGAATAGTTCTAGGATTTTTTTTTCAAAAGGGCGAAACTAACAATGAAAGGCTCTCTCCTCTCTCGCTCTCTTTCATTTATTACAGCGCCACTACTAATCTTTTGAGGGATTCTTTAGTACAGATAGAAACACAAAAGTGCTGGCTACCATACTGTACAAATAGTTGAATGAAAAACGTAACGCTGAATGGAATATGAATTTAAGAGAAAGTAATCAAAGAGAGTCTCTCAATTGAGTTATCACCGGCATAAACTCTGAAAATGCTGTTTTGAGAAAAAAAAAACGCGTTGAAAGTTTTATTTACCGGTCTGCGCGCGAAGAAGATGTCTTCAAAAAACGATAAAACGAAACACTTGGAGTTCGAATTTTGAAAAAAAAAAAAAAAGGTTTCGGGAGCGTATTCTACGGGAAATTTACTAACTTGCAAAAACAACATGAAATTTTTGGTCATTCTAACTGTATATCCCCCCTTAATTACGATGTCCCGATACTGTTTCATCGCGCTTAACAAACGAACAACAACTGACATATTGTCAACACCATCCACATCCGTTAGCGTGTGTATGAAGCTAAAGAATTCAGCAAAAATTAACAAGTTACTGAAAAACCAGCTCCCTGGTTTCTTTTTCAAGTTGGGATTATTAATAACACATATATTACTTTGGTTTGTTCATTCTATTTTGATTAATTTGGAGCAAATTGAGGTTAATTCCAAAATTTCTTGCTTAGTCTAACACAAAAATATAGTTATTTTCCAGGTAGCACACTATGATCATAATTAGTTGTAGTAACTTGATTATAACTGAGCAAGTCATATTTATGTTATCTCAGCTGAATGGCAACAACTGTGCTACTAGGGCTACAGTTATGGTCATATTTTCCACGGCTAAAACAGCTTCAGTGAAAAATTTAAAAATGAAGGCAAGAGATGGCTAAAACTTCAATTTGAATGCATATTATGTCAGCACCAACAGTAAAAATGCTCGAGGAATATTAAATCTTACCGAAAATACACTTCGGTTTAACCGGGTGTACGCAGCTCCTTCTTCATAGTGCGGTGCCTTGATAATAAGGATCTGGAGCTTCGTTTTCGAGAATCCAGAAGCGTGAAAATGATTGTAAGTATTATTTTCAAAGAAAAATGAATTCTGAAAAATGTTTTAGCTCATACATTGATCCACTCCAAAAAATTTACATTTTTTTGTGGTCCAGGAATTGCACGCTTGACTCCGCCATTTTGTTCGACGCTCTAGAAAACATAGAATTATTTTTATCTGTTTCACTAACCAAACAACACATCACAACAGTCTGCCTTAAGATTACGCAGAGTTTCCTGCAATTTCGAATCTGTGAAGTCGTCAATAATTAATACAAATTTGAACCCAAAACTTTAATTAAACTGTACGAGCGCTGCTGAAAAAACAATGCAAGCGTTCCCTGTTTCTTTTGACGTAGGACTACGTCTTTCATTTCTATACTGGGGCGCCGTTCTAAAATTTCTGAAATCGACCGCGTTACGGGTCGTTTTGGATATTTTGAGAGATAATAACTAAGTCATTGCATAAACGATTTTCATATCGTTTGCACCAATCGATTGGAAATAATTCTACGTATCAGTTTTAGTAATCAAGTTAGTTGATTTTTAACATTAACTTATTAAAAATAACGTAAATGTAAGGTGATGCCTTATAATTTCGATTCGCAGAGTAAGTTAACCAAATTTCCTAGCACAGTTTTTAAATCTAAGCAAGAGACGTCTCCCATCGTCTTCTTCTTATTATTCTTTGTTCTCGAGAGGTAGATTCTGTTTCACGCTAGTGTTTGGCGAAACATCTGATTCCCCTCCCCTTTTAATGAATTTGATTCACATTGCTTTAGTTGATACCCCCTTTTGTTCATGCAATGGTACCCGATGCCATGATAAAAGGCACATTTCCGAACTAATGCCTCATTCGTTCGGCTGCATTGGAGCTGAGCGGATCTCCCGGTGGGAGGTAAAGCTGGGCAGCACCCAGCAGCATCGCTCGGTACCCAGCAGTGCCCATTGGTAGAAGTAATGCCCACCTGGTCGTGGCAGCGGCGGTCGGTAGCCTGGTAGCTGGTCGTGACTTTTTCTTTTTTAAATAATCATTTATTTGTACAGGCTCAATTGAATCAACTTTACAGAGCCAAATTTTCATGTTTTTTATACATTATTTATCTTCAAACTAAAGTAAGGGGGATAAAACCGGTTACTCGCGGCCGTCTCGAGGTTAATAGGAATTACAAATTACGGATAACACATTAAATTTAAATTCTAAGTTATGAAACACTTATAACTATACAACTTATGGTTTTCTTTTGACTTGAACATTTTTTGAAAAAGAAAAAAAACACATACACAGAGAAAAAACTTAAACTAAACATACAGGTTAAACTAACTACAATCTAAAGCTAATGTTAGTTAAAAACAAATATATGAGGTTGTCTAGGGAATCAAAGAGCCCCGATCTGACTCCACGATGTTCAGCACAAGACCAAATAACGTGATCTGCGTCCTGATAGCCTTGTCCACATTCACAGAGATGGCTGTTGCTCAGCCCAACTCGATATAAATGAGCGTTCAAAGAATAATGATTGGACATGAGGCGAGACATGACACGAATGACGTCTCGACCCACATCCATCCCCCCTAAACCAAGTAGTCGTGACTTAAAAAGCAGCTGACGATGGCCGTACATACAGTGGATTCCTGTCAAATATTCAGGCCATACATACAAATTTCGATCGCGTTCCCCCGACAATTGATGAAACCCGCCCTTTTCAGGGCGAACAAACCACTTTGCCAAATTAAAGAGTTTGTTTTATTAATATCTTATGAGCTAATCGAGTAATGAAAATAGCATTACAACGCACCGTCTCAACATGGCGTAACTTGAAGAGCCCGGATAAAATGGCCGAGCCGCGTCTATCTATATGGAAATCCTGATTTTCTCTGTTCTGATAATTTCTTAGGGTGGTGGTTTCCTACCAATTATTCAGGCCATCCTGCTACTTGAGAAGACCGAGAAGCAAGTTTGATCGCGTACCATGTTCCCCCGACAATTAATACAACCCGTTCTTTTCAGGGCGACCAAAACAATATGCAAATCGACATTTCGAACGTGTACCATGTTGCCCCGCGACAATTAAATAAAAACCCGTCCTTTTCAGGGCGAACAAAACAATGTTACCAATGAAGGATTTTTTTAAAATATTATTTTATCATAAGATAATCGACATTTTCATTACAACGCATGGTTGTAATGTTACTTCGCGTTACTTTAAGAGCGGATAAAGTGGCCGAAGCTGATGCTGCTTATCTATATGTAAATCCCGATTTTCATATCTTCTGACAATTTCACAGGGTGATTACCTGTCATACCATATCATCATTCAGGCCATCCTGCTACTTGAGAAGACCGAGAAGCCAATTTGATCCCTATGTTCCCCCCGATAATTAATACAACCTGTTCTTTCTGGGCGACCAAAACAATTTTCCCAATAAGAGAGTTTGTTAAATTAATATTTTATCTTGATCTAATCGACATTTTCACTACATGGCGTTACTTCAACATGACGTTACTCCAAGAGGCCGGAGAAAATTCAGGCCATCTTGCTACTCGAGAAGACCTCCCCCCCTCTCCCCAACAATTAATAAAAAGGGTCCTTTTCAACACTTTTTCCCAACTAAAGAGTTTGTTTAATTGATTGTAGAGAAGAAACAGAATATAGAAGAAATAAATTAAATTCTCATGATATTCTAGCTATGTGTAAAGACATTTGAAAGATAATATCTTTACTGATTTAAACTCTTCTAATAATAATTTTCATTATTATTAAAATAATAACAATAATTCTTATTATGATTAGAATATTTAATAAAATTATCTAAATATTAATTATCATATGTATATACATATAAATTGTTTTCATATTCATTTTGATATGAATCACCAGTAGAAGAAATGAGCGGGAAATAAAGAATCGCGCCAAAATACCACATCACGTGATACGTGGAGTGTATTAACCAATCAGCAAACAGCAGAGCGGACAACAAGATCAGCGAGTAGAACTAATGCCTCATTCTTTCGGCAGCATTGGAGCTGCGTGGATCTCCCGGTGGGAGAAGTTGCAGGTGGCAATATCCCGCTAGGCAGCACCCGGCTAGGCAGTACCCAGCTGTGGCAGCAGCAGCTCTTGGTACCCAGCAGCAGCTGGCGGTACCATAGCATCTAGCAGTACCCAGCGCCAGCAGTGCCCAGTTGGTCGTGGCAGCACCAAGCTTTGGCAGCAGCAGCTCTCGGTACCCAGCAGCAGCTGACAATGGCAGTACCCATTGTGGATTCCTGTCAAATATTCAGGCCATACCAAGCTGCCACGACCAGCCTCAGGCCATTTCAGACCGAGAAACAAATTTTGATCGCGTTCCCCCGACAATTAATAAAACCCGCCCCTTTCAGGGCGAACAAAACATTTTGCCTAATTAAAGAGTTCGTTTTATTAATATCTTATGAGCTAACCGAGTAATGAAAATGACGTCGAAGATGGTGTAGTGAAATACCGGCGAGCTGAAATACCTCGAACAGGACGAAGACGATTCTGGGCAGCAGATCGTAAAGTTGTGGTTTAAGTTCGAGAGTGCGCCGATAGGTTTCGCCAGACCTGGAATCCTACAAGAGGATTGGACTCCCATCTCCAAACGCTCGGATAGTATAAAGTTGAGTGGCATCATTAAATGCAAGCGGATACAGTTTCCGGCGGTCAGTGCCTGTGCGTTAACTGTTCATAAGTCGTAAGGTGGCACTTTCCCGGAGATTGTATATGACTCCAATAAAAGCCAGGATCAGCAGTTAGTGTATGTTGGATTGTCACGTGTTCAGTCAATCCAGGGGCTGTATTTAACAAACCTAACCAATGCCTTTAAGTTCCATCATGCTAAAGGTAGCAACTCACCTAAGATGGTAGACCTCAGGAACGAGCTGCAGCGTCTAGAAAACCATCGATTACAAACACTTGGGGATAAACTATACCAAGTTTTGGAAAGCAAGGGTTCTGCCACCACGTTGATGAGCGTGGAATTCCTCGCACTGAGTGAGACTTGGCTAGACAATGACTCTTTAGTCGATATTGAAGGCTACCACTGCATCGTTCAGTTCAAACGCTGCAACTTGAGAGCAGGTGATGTAGCAATATATCAGCAGGACAAGGCTACCACTATATCTGCTACCAACAAGATCCAACAGCTCATTGAACATCATGACGAGATGTTCAGTGTTGTCGATAACGTCGGGGACATTTGTGCAGCTAATATATCAGTAATGGACACTGAAGTTCTGCTGGTTGTGGTGTACATTTCACCAGGAACAACTACCAAGAATTCAAAAATTGTTCTTGATTCGCATGTTGTTCAGGTATGCTGCGCAAGATACGCCAGTTGTGTTGACCGGAGACTTTAACATTGACGTTTCTAAAAATGAAAACATGGATTTTCTATACATTAATTGTTATGTTATTCTCCGTGCGAGGGGTAACGATTATGATGTAGAAGGAGGAAATCTAACTTTAGTGATCGTCAGTCGGTGCGAATCAAAACAAACCCAAAAAAGGAGAGAGTTCCTCTCCCATGTGCGCATCAATATACAGAGTGCACACAATAGATCGCTAGAATAACTATACAAGCCACAGTGGTACATGAGCGTCTTTCCATGCGTCAATTTTTGCCTGTTGAAGTGGCGGACTTGTTCCGTTGCTACAACCTACCCCGCAGTGATGTTAGGCAAAGATTGACGTCCATGGTTCGAGTACCATTGGATACATGCCCTTTCGCTCATTTTTCAAAACATCTGTTAGATTTCATACCTGCCGTTCTCTGACGGAACTTTCAACACTTTCTCTTCACATCTTTCATTCTAGTCAAAAACATTAATGTTCACTCTTGGTGCCTCATGGTGATGAGCGAACATCTCCTTCTACATAATAGATTTTCTAGATTTTATGCAAAAACATTTAAAATTTACTTTAGCAAACCTTCGGAATGAAGCAACCACACTTGGTGGTTCTTGTATAGATTTAACGTTTGTTAAAAATATCGGCGTAGAGTGCAGACGTTATTGTTCATATTTTTCGTATCATAGACCTATGTTGTCTGTACAAGCATTCAAAGCACCCGAATCAATCAATTAACAGGTAGCCGATTTTGTGGAACATGAACTGGAATGACAACATCTACCCATTCGACAACCAACCATCACCTAGCACTGGACCATTGTCTGTACTACTCGGACCATAAACAACAAACGACAAAATACCAAACGGCCATTTTCTGGGCCACTTAAGAAGTTCTAAAGAGTTGAATTCAAGATTTCCATACACAGTATTAACGCTCCTAAAACACCTAAAGACTTATATTATATGCTTTTCTTCCATGGAACAGAACCAACAACAACGACCACCCATTCGACTGTCTACCAAATCATCATCTGGTACTCGACAATTACCGGATCACTCTAGGAACAGCGAATAACTGAATACCAAACGGCCCTTTTTAGGGCCACTTCAAGAGTTATAAAGAGTTGGCTATATTAATTTTCGTGGAAAACTTAAACTAATAACAGATGGTTTGATGAGTCTTTAGACTGAACAAAATATAGTAGATATTTATTAATTCTATTACAATTCCTCCACATCAACAAGCAGTCCTACGTCGACTTTGCAGATATGTCACTGACATATCTCACCTCTTCGTTTTTTCTTAATTTGACAGACTGACAGTCAGGTGGTGAATGATGCTGAGTGTGCAGCAATCTGGGCCAGTTTACTGGTTTTCAGCAAAAACAAATCAAATTGCTGTAAAACGTAATATTGCTGATGGCTTTTCAGCAAATCATTTTGCTGAAATCCTTGATCAATTTTTGGTGTGAGTATTCAATGATGAAAATTTGTGTATCAAACAGTTTGTGTAAAGCCAGTTTCAAACCATGTGTGATCATATTTTGAAAGGTAATTTATAAGGACCTACTTCGAAACCGTTAATTCAACGCGAAGCGATGTTTTTGAAATTGGCTTCAGTCGAATGAACAGCTTCGATGAAGATTGGATGATACCAGTTGCAAAATGTGTGTGTTTATAACGTCACTACTGCACATTTCGTGTATTCGATCTTGTTAGTTCATCAAATAAACATATAATGCCGGTGATATCAACAACCCATCGCACCATCAATATTCCATTGCCGAGCACCAAGCGTAAAGGAGTACAACCCAAAATGCCAACAGCCGACTCAGCTCTAGCCAGCGTGGTGGACAACAAATTAAAACATGCAAGAATCTGTAACTGACAGAAAGTTTATTTGCAGTATGTGCTGAGGATTTTTTAGTTATACATAACTATAAAGCGGTTTGTACATCAGCCATATGTTCGTTCCTTACTTTTTACTCATAAGAAGTTCGTATGGCAAACAGCCACTGGCTTCGTACGTCCGTACGTTCGTCCGGCGGAAGGTACTCCGCAATTCCGCAAAGCCACTCTTGATATTCTGTTGGACTGTGACAAGGAAAATAGTAAGTTTAATTGTATTTTAGCAGGTTTTAAATGGAGAATACACAATCCGGTATATCGTTGTTCAGTGCTCCTAATTTCAAGATGTGTTTTGATGCAAAAACCAACACATTAGATGCCGTAAATTTTCTAATTCTATGTCAAAATGCTTCCATCGTTCTTCAGATCTTCTTCTTAGCATCAACTATTTTGTCTTCCAGATTCACTTTGCACTGCAGCAATAAAATGTATCCTGTTCGTTTTGGAAGGAAACTGTCAAAGATGTTACTGCTAGGGTTGCATGTTTATGTGCTCGGTTGCAAAATGTTCTGCCACTTTGTGATGTTTATTTATTTGGGCCAAGTGGTATTCGTAATGACTCTAAAGTAAACGCGACGTCAAAGTTCAATTGCAGTATTTGCCAGATTCTAAAGTATCGCTCAACCCCGGACTCGTTTCCCGTGACAGGCATCACTAGTTCAATCCGAGCTATGACATTTATTATTGCCACGATGCTAATGCCGTCATAAATTTTTACTGTGACATTTTCAACTCAAATCATGACTCACGAATAGCAGCGCTGAACCAAACAACAAAGACAATTTGATGTGCAATGACACATAAATTATTCCCGTCTGCATGTGTAATTAATTTTAATTTTGCATTTTAATCCACTAGGAAAAGCGAATTGCGGACGAACAATTGCATGATTGCTGCTAGTAAATCCGTCAGCATGTGGAGATAAGTAGACCTCCTGACTCGTTTGATGGGAAAAAGCTTTTTCTTGCTCGATGATGAGCGATTGGATGAACAAATTTGCAGTCTTGATCTAAAGGGATGAGGAAGGATCCATTAGTAAATATATATTTTTAGATTATTTCTCGGCACTTGGTGCCAGTGAGAAACTGAAAATATTGTTTACGATTGTACTGCCTTAATTTACGATAACTCCGCTGAAAATGACAGTTTGCCCATAATCATATGTTAGACACATTCCTTGAAAATTGTATGATATTAAACTAGCTATTACAAAGAGTGTTTTGGTTACATCATACACATGAGATGGAAGATATATATATAAACAAATGTATTAATTTTGTAATTTGGCACAAAGTAGCAGAATGACTGACATTATTTTTCTCACTAGAAGGCCAACGGGACTAAGGTAAACCACTTGACTTCAATTACTTAGAGTATGGTCTTGAAAGCGGTATGTCCGAATTTTATTGTGCAATTTTCAAAGCCAATATATTTGTCTCTAACATCATACAAACATGTCATTCCAGTATCTGTCGTTCCTCATTATTTTTATTTAATTTTAAAATGTGATTTTTGGGTGAGAAACCACCGGACGCATGAGAGTATATTTTCAGGGGAATTCTCGGTAAAAAAAAACAACAATAAATTTTATACAATGTTGATAACATTTGGTCATCTTTTGGTCGCGCGAGACATGAACTCATAATCTACGTCAACTGGCAATTCAAATTTAAGTTTTACCCACCAACCCGTTTTATTTGCACTCACGGTTGTTTGCGAAAACCCATTAATGGGTAAAAAAAACACCCATTTTCAAATAGCATTCCCGTCTGTCACAAAATGGGGGAATTTTAAATCATGCAATGGGTAAAAAAACACCCATTGGAGGAAACCTCATACAATAAAAAAACGGGTATATTTTTACACATTAATGGGTGAAAAAAAGTTCTAAAACTAAGCGTATCCGGTGCATCGTTGGTGGAAAGCGCCGTTTGTTTCACTTTTTTTTAACTTTAAAAAACCTAAAATAATATTTGGAAATATACACTCGCTGAACATCAAGTAAGACAAATGATATTTTTTGTAAACAAGTAACCTTTTGCATCAAAATAATGCTTCCAGATCATCGATTGTTATTACTTGCGATAAAAATCGCTTTATGTGCACGGATACATTTGTCGTTTTCATAGCTTTACTAGAAGAGGCATGCATAAAAACAAGAAAAGGTGTTTTAGTTTTTATTTTTTGCATTCATTGATTAGGTACCATGAATATCATGAAAATACAATCTACTAAATTGCTGGATAATCTATATGCAAAAATGGGTAATTTTTTACCCATTTTTGGCTTCTTTGCAATGGGTGAATAAACACCCATTTTGTGGCAGAGAATCCTTTTACCCATTAATGGGTAAACCGAGTTTACCCATTCAATGGGGAGAGGCACTTCTAGCGAAAATGGGTGTTTTTTCACCCATTAATGGGTTTTTGAAAACGACCGTGCTGGGCGCATGGTTCAATCTTATTTTGTTTTGATGAATGAATATGGGAGAGCTTTCTGACTAGGTTTTCAATCTGCTTTCAGCGTTGATGCAGACAGGGTTGCCACATACACAGATTTATCTAGATTGACATAGATTATTTCCATAGATTTCAAAACCTAAATTAAAAATATGTGTACATTTAAGCATCCAACTTTTTACCAATTCTACTTTTCTTGTGCTGTTTAAGGTCCATGAAGCAAAAGAAAACAACTAACAACAATTGAAACAGATACCAACAATCAATAGGGAACTAGTGATTCAAAATTGGATCACTATTGTAAAACCCAGGGTGGCCACTTAATATAAAAATTCCCGCATTTTTCCCGAATTTTTGAAGATGAGTTAATATAAATTACTCGTAGCTAAATCTCTGAGCTCCCAACCTTTTTCCAGTTTGTTTTACCACCAGACACTTTCCATTTATTTAAAATACGCCTTTTTGTGCGACAGGGTGAGCCAATTTTCAACAAATGTTGTCAAATTTGGTAGCTCCTTTTTGGTTCTAGCCAAAAATTTGTCCAAACCATTTTCTTTTCTCTGGAATCCGGCAAACAACGTCAGACGGCATTGAGCACAGCTGCCCAAATTCTTCTTTCACCATGTGTTAACACCCTTACAAACGCAATTCGTCAAACTTCAAACACATTCGCCACCACATGAAAGATAAGATCATTTCTGGCCTCAACCTGTTACAGCCGTGTAGCCAGATCTTTTAAGGGCATCTTCAACGGTGGTTTAAATCGTGGTTTGGATTTATTTGTTTAGACCAAACGCAAAAAAAATCACTGCATCGCTGGTGTTTGTAAATTTTGTTTTATTCCGGCTCTATTTTGCATCATTTCAGAAACTATATAAGCTTCTAAGTTTCTTACTGAACGCACTCTTTAAAAATTTAACTTAATGAACTTCGAAATATCTATGCAGATTGGGTGGAAATATCTCTAATGAACATGCCAGAAGTTGATTAAACTTCTCAGCAGTTGAATAAAGTAATTGGAAGTTTCCAGATAATCATGAAGTTTGCTCGCTGTCTTTCGAGAAGAGAATTTGTGGAACTTTAGAGAAGTTCATTGAATTGCCGAAAAATTATTAACGTTTCTGGAAACTTGGATGAACTTCCACAGACATCCAAGCTGGAGTGCCCGTCGTGTGTAAATTTTTGTAACTGCAATTTTAAAATAACAGCTCGTTTCCGTTAGTTTTAGTGAATCGTATATTGATGGCGCCACCTGCGTGCCTTGTGATTTGATAGTCAGTCAGTTTTAGTTTGGTAAAACCTAGACTAGGCAGCGTTGTTTTTCCAACAATTTACTTTTAAAAATTTACACAGTAGAGTGAAAAAGAAATGTTCGAGCCTGGATGTCTGTTCTCTGTGTCCAGACTGCATTACTTGCTTTATCAATTCAATTGAGCCTAAATAAGATCATTTGAAGATCGTGTAGATCATGTGTTCAGCTTAACCAGTGAAATCATAATGCCGCAAAAGTTCAAGAAATCGTAATTTACGCGGAAGTGAACATCTATAAATTAATTAATATTGTCTCAATTGCTTCAGATTACATCGATCATGCTAATTGCAACATGATTTTGTTGATTATCGCCTTATTAATGACACATTTGGTACATAAGCCGAATGAAGGAGCTAGGTTAACAATGTACATGTGTTAACACCCTTACAAACGCAATTCGTCAAACTTCAAACACATTCGCCACCACATGAAAGATAAGATCATTTCTGGCCTCAACCTGCTACAGCCGTGTAGCCAGATCTTTTAAGGGCATCTTCAACGGTGGTTTAAATCGTGGTTTGGATTTATTTGTTTAGACCGAACGCAAAAAAAAATCGCTGCATCGCTGGTGTTTGTAAATTTTGTTTTGTACCGGCTCTATTTTGCATCATTTCAGAAACTATATAAGCTTCTAAGTTTCTTACTGAACGCACTCTTTAAAAATTTAACTTAATGAACTTCGAAATATCTATGCAGATTGGGTGGAAATATCTTTAATGAACGGCATGTTGCACTTCTGGCATAGAAGTTGATTAAACTTCTCAGCAGTTGAATAAAGTAATTGGAAGTTTCCAGATAACCATGAAGTTTGCTCGCTGTCTTTCGAGAAGAGAATTTGTGGAACTTTAGAGAAGTTCATTGAATTGCCGAAAAATAATTAACGTTTCTGGAAACTTGGATGAACTTCCAAAAAGTTTGCTGATCATCCATGGAATAGGAACAACTTTCTGGAAATGAACGGAGCTTAGAAAATCAGATTTCGCTTCCCAGAAGTTGTTTTATCTTCCAGCAGGTACATATTCTGTGAGAAAAAGTATATTTAAATAACTTACTAAATAGATTAAATAACTGTTCTCTGTTGGAAGTTCTCTAAGTTTCTGGAAAGTTCCTTGAATTTTTGGGAAGTAAGTTGTATAATACTTACCATAGCAATCTGAATTTTCTTTTTCCAAACTTAATAAAAAACAGCAAAAATGTTTATTTTTATAAATGTTTATTCCTCAATCAATTTTCATTCCACTTGTTTTGATATCGATGTAGAAAATGTCATAAAACAAAGAAAATCGAGCAAACAAATGCTTCCGAGTGGATAAACAAAATATAGTTTTCTATGTCATTCCCCCTACAGCTGAAGCTTGGCCCCACTGTTAAGGTTTTCACTCGGGATGAACAAGAAATCACCCCGAAGATTGTTTCTTTCTTTTTCAATCGTCCACCTCTTCTTCCTTCAGAATGCCGAGCCTTCGGGCAACGCTCTTCACGTTGGAGATAACTTCTTCTTGCACCAGGTTGAAGCTCATTGCCAGCAGGGCGATTCCAAAGAGCAAATAAAGCGAACACAGAGCGATGGAAATTTCTGAATCGTTTTTCACTCCTTGTGCTGGGACAAAATCACCGAATCCTGGGGGGCAAATAGAGAAAAAAACACATCAGTGAGCAAAAAAATGAGGGTAGCAAGTTGTTTGGAATATGAGATGAAATGTGGTAGTTTGAATATTTCGCATGAAGACATGATTTGTATGCGTTTATCATCCATAGGGGAAATGTTTGTCTCTCAGTTTGTTTCCTGAAGGTGATGTTGAATAAAATGCTTAAAATAATAAAAATCTGAATATTTCCACCTTCAGTAACATCTGGTTCATCTATGTCAATAACATTCCGACTATGGGCTATTCAGACAAGCTGATCGAAAGATGCGATATGAAAGTACCGATTTTGGACCGTTTGAACAAAACAGGTCAAGGCTAGATTTTTTGCAATATCCCGGACAGAAGCGTTTGGTTTGCACCTGTACACACTCAATTTACCTCATCAAAATGTCCAACAGCCGATTAACTCGGCAGTTGCTTTTGCTGATAGTAGAGCTTAGTATCAGTAAACTTTTAATTTGTTAGCAAAATCTCGGTAATTTATTCACTAAATCTCAGTAAATTGAAATGCCGTAATGATCGGCTGTTGGATTCTCGGCAAAAAAAACTAAGTGTGTAAGCTTCAACTACCCTTTTGTCTCCAGTGCTTCTGCGAGGATTTGGTTTGAATACGGCTGAGTAATAGCGATCAAAGGCGGAAATCAGTCCGCTGTTGCTGAGCTAGGGCTTGGATAGCGGCTGGAGGAGGACCCAACAACATGGAGGAAACGAAGAAAACCCAGGTAAAAGCGAATCCATTCGCTAAAGGCGGCCTAGTCAGGTCCCCACCGCCTAAAACGGTGGGAACGGGTGCTACCAACAATCAATATGCAACTAGCGATTTGAAATAGGTTCACTGCTGTAGAACCCGTTGGTCCGAAGTACACCTTGAAGCCAGCACCTTGATGTACATATTTGCGCCTTTGTTTTGATTTGCTGTGTTATTTTGACAGAATATTTGAGAGTGTGTTCGTGTGAGTTCATTATTAGGGGCGCATTATTAAGCTTGGGACCGAGCTTGCGACCGATGTGCTAGTACTGACCAAGAAAAAAATCGTATTTGTTCGGGACCTACTGGTCTTAGAGTTAGTCTATGGTGCTACGGCATCGGAGGCAAGTGTCACCAAGCTGAGCGTGGCCATGGATGGTCCATTACTCATCCAGGCCATGAATAGGATGCAGGAAACCCTTATTAAAATTGTGGAGGTGTCCGAGCAGTTGGATGCGATCATTGACTTTACATCATCGCGCAACAATATTGCTAAGGACTTAAAACTTTGCCTTCTCAGGCTACGCATGACAGTGCATGATTCCGTCTCAGTGGGAGACTCCACCCCATCTACCATGGGGGTTTCGGACGCCCCCATAGGGAAACAAATCTACGCTACCTCAATGTATACATACCTTCTCTTATTCCCTTCAATACCCAAATTGATGGCTTTTGTAACCTCTCAAATAGCTTCTTAAACCATTTCTAAAATATTTCGATTTATTTTTTATAGATTATTGAACAAATGTATTAGGAACTTTTTTTTTTTTAATTACGACACTTTACACCTGGGTGCATTCGTGTCGGATAATATTAGGTACTGAATTTGCGGTCACAAACAAACATGAAGTATATTTAAATTAAATTGAACTTTTCTTTACATCTTTTTCCGCTCCCATTCACATGGTTTCATATAACCATTTGCCTCTATTTATATTTTTAAATTTGAATTTGAATTCGCCATAGTCCCATACTCCCAGAAACCGAGACACTGACGGTTAGCATCATTAATTGCGATGACATCCGAAGTCCACGTCATCGCCTAGCCTGGACCCCAAAGACAGTACTGGATCTACACAGTTAATTAAAAATTGTAATTTTCAATTTATTTACGTGCACATAATTGGAGCATTGAAAAAGATTCAAAATTAAAGTAAAAAATAAAATTACACGAGTTGAAAAATACATGGCACTTTATTTTTACACGAATTGAAAACATCTCATGTAATGTTACACGTAATTGAATTTGTGCATGCTCTATTAAATACAAAGTTTATATATAAAATCAATTGAAACATATCTCGTACAATATAAAACACGAGCATAACGGTTAATTGTGTTTCATCATTCATTAAATTTATCATGAATGCGCGATAAATTCTCGCGAAATTTGGGTGCAAACGCTAATAGTGAGTTAAATCTCTTCGATGTCTTTTCCAATAAGTGCGCAAATTACCCAATTTAAACGCGCAGCTCTATAAGCGTTTTCCTCTTCCGAAGACATAATTTCTCAATCGACAACAACAAATTGACTCTGTTCTCCATGTTTTATTAACGAACTTTAGATCAAAGAAAAATAACAGATTCACAACATTACTGCGGATTTTTCCCCGAAGATAAATCATCCGGATTATAAGTTTGTCGATGATACAATTACAAACTAGCTACAGAGATTTCGGCTCAGTTCGTGTTAAGTGATGGGAAACGAATGACAGCAGGAGAAAGAAAGAAAAAAAAATCAGCGCCATGATTCATTGGTTTCAGCGAACGAAAATATAATTTTACACGTTCATGTAAATTTTCGTTCCAATGAGTTGAAATAGGAGAGCGTTTCAATTCATTTTCACAGCATAAAGTAAACATACGTCGTTCGGCAAATTTAATTGAATATAAATGCGTTTTTTGACGTTTCGCTGATGTACATGATCTTAAATTGAATTTTTAACGTATGCAAGGTAATACATTGATGTAGTTTCAAAATTTAGCCGGTTTACATCACGTGTAATTTTCATATTTTTTTTGCTGTGTAGGATACAATGTAGCATATATGTTTTGCTTGTGCAACATTAAGAATAGGTTTTTACCATATGGCTTGTATTTTTTTCTACCGAAAACGGTAAATAATATACATCACTATAGAAAGTTCGGTAAAATGTTACAAAATTACGGTAACATTATTTAGGTTAACCGAAAAGTCGGTAATATGTTATGTTTACCGAAATATTCCGTAAATTTTTTTACCGGACATCAAAATTTAATTTAAGTGTGTAGTTTTATTTTGGTTCTACTAGAGCTTTATGAGATTGCTGGTCGCGTTTAACAAACCTGATCTAAGTGCATACATAGTTAGAAAATTTTACAGTATTCGGTAATTTTTTACCGAATGTCAACAGCTTATCATTCTTTAAACCAATTTACCGGATTTCAGAGAAATTTTACAGTTATCTGTAGTTAATGTAAAATTTTACGGAAATCCGTTAAATCGGATTACCAAGCGTTAAGCTGTTGTAAGTTCGGTTAAAAATTACCTAAGGCCTGTACTCGAAAAAAGTGCACCATTTTTATCCGTGGGTAAAATCTTGGTATAACTAGTTTGAAGTGAATTGTTTACATGTGCAAAATTCCATATCAATCGGTTCTGTGGTTATTGAGACGTCATCGAAACAAGAAGAAAATCACCGGAGAATTTGGCGTGCCGTGATGGAAAATCCGACGGTAACCATGAGATGGATCAGAAGACAACTGGGAATCACCCATACAACTGCGTCTCGGGTGGTAGAATCGTTTAAGGAGTCCAGACGACCGAGCGACGGGCTGGAAGTGGAAGAAAATCGAAGACAGCTGATCCTGTGAAGGCCCGGAAGGTGTTGGATTATTTCAAGTATAATCTGCACCTTTCGATTCGTGACGCAAAATCAACAAAACACGGCGGCCAAATCCTGCGCAAGGAAGCTGTATCGAGAGTGGTTAACGAAACCGATGTGTATGGTTATGGATGACGAAACCTATATCAAGGCAGACGCAAAGCAGATACCGGGGCTGGAGTTTTACGTTGCCAAATCATGGTTTAATGTTCCGGAAGACATAAGGAAGAAGAAAGTGGACAAATTCGCCAAAAAATACTTGCTTTGGCAGGCCATATGCCAATGCGGTAAACTGAGCAAACCGTACATCACAACGGGTACCATCATCAGCAAAATTTAACGCACCGAGTGCCTCCAGAAGCGTCTGTTGCCCTTCCTGTGGTCCCACGGAGGTGAGGCATTATTTTGGCCGGACCTGACATCATGCCATTACGCGCGATCGAGGTTGGATTGGTACAGAGACAATAACGTTGTTTTTGTACCAAAAACCGCCAACCCCCCAAATTCACCAGAGATTGGTTAGGTGGAAAGATTTGATCAAGGCTAAAGTTCGAAAATCGTCCAAGGTGCTTAAGAACGAGCTGCAGTTGAAGAAAGAATGGATGAAAGTGACCAAAAAGGTTGGCTCCACCATTGCACAAAATGTAATGAGGGGTCTCAAGGGAAAGGTGCGGGCTTTCAGCGATGAAATAGAGAATTGAATAAAAAAATAATGCCGAAACATAAAAACTTTGAGAAAATCCGATTTAAATTTATTTTTTGGCGAACACTTTCGTCTGGTGCATTTTTTTCGAGTTCAGGCCTTAATACTGTAAAATTTCCTAGGTGTGTAGAGTTGGAATATTATTCATTTAAATAAGTTTCACTACACATAGATTTTTTTACAGAAAAATGTAAAATTTAACCGAATTATCAACAGCAGAATGTTCAGTGATCCGATGTAACGGATTTCGGTGAAATTTTACAGTCATCTGTAAAAATTTACCGGATTTTAGTATAATTTTACCGAAATCCATTAAATCGGATCGCCGAACGGTCAGCTGTTGAGAATTCGGTATAATTTTACAGATTTCTGTAAAAAAAATCTAAAAGTGTAGATTGCTTTAACAAGAACAAAGCTATGAATCCAAGTGGAATAGCAATTCAGATTATCGTGAGTTTTTGTCCCTGGATGCGAGATATTGTTTCTGTGTTGGAACGCAATGCATGAAATGAGTAGGTTTCTTCGTATTCGCACGAACCAATTTGATCAGTATCAGTTTATACCACTTTTGTTTTGAATTGATGCGGAAAGTAAGATCAAACTGCGTGGGTTCACAAGTGTATCATGAATACTTGTGCAAAGCTACTTACCGATGGTGGTTAGCGTGATAAAACAGAAATAAGCCGAATCCAGGAAAGACCACTCTTCCCACTTGGAGAACATGAAGGCACCGGCAATGATGTAGCTGACAACCAGAAAGACGCATAACCAGATAGGCACAGGGCGTACGATGGACGAGGGTGGCAGTTCCCCGCTGCGGATGTCCCAGTCTTCATCATACAACGAGCTGTCGTCGATTACGTTCTGGAGATGACGCGCTTGTCGGTGAACCGCAAATCCCATTGGCGACATTATGCGTGGCGATGGTGATGGCACTTTTGGTCACGTTTTCGTAGAATGCACCGAGCAGATGCAAATGTGCATGTGAAATAGCATATTGGAGTGGGGGAAAAAAAGAGGAAGGAAAATAATTTTCAGTTGGTTAAATTATTCACTTGAGAGCGGAAAAATGTTCCGAAAGAGTTTTTCAATTAAAAACGCATAATCAGCGCTAAATTATTGCTAAAGAACTTATTTTCTTGGCTTGGAATCAATTTGGTACGCTAAATTACTCGCAGAAATATTGCCGTCGCGATGCCGCCCTATGACGCTAGCAAATGGCACGCGAAACTATCTTAGACATGGTGAGGGGTGGAAATACGACTGTTAAACTTAGCATACAACTAACCAGGACGCAAATCACGACGTTTTCCCGGTTGTGGTAGGGGCTGTTTCCGTGCTGCTTGCATTGCCATTTCATTTTCCTCATTATAATAGGGTATTCGATCTGGCATCAGACGGTCGCCATAACGTGACTGGCGAGGCATTGATTGACTGCGAGGATTCATTTGAAATCGGCCATCATTTCCTCCTCCTCCGCCTCGTGGACCTCCAGGGCTACTTCTCTCTTCCATATCGTCCAAAGCATATTTGTTGCACAGAATTGGAGTCTTGCCGGGTTCACCTTCTTCATCAAAATCAACCATCTGTGGGTCACGGCGAAACATACGCCGATCTAGGGATTGCGCTCTCTCGGCAGCTGAAGAGAAAACTAAAAATAATATATCGCATTTACCAGCTAGTAGGTACTTAATGGCTACCTGGAGATTTTTGCATGCTATTTCTATATCCACCGACATAATTGCCATCGGAATTCCGAGAATTTTGTGAGCCTCTATTTTGACCCATGTCTCTTCCCATTGACTCGCCTCGCATCTGTCTTTTCATTTGCTGTGGTGTGGACATAAATTCCGCATCACCGTAATTATCGACCTGATTTTGATAAGCACGGTCCCGGTCCATTGTTGCCCTCTCTCGGAATCGATCTCCCCCACGGCCACTAGCGACATTCTGGCTGCTATAATGAGGAGGTAGGACATTCATTGGACGATGCATGCCCCTGTCAGCGTCTGGATAGTAGGCACCCTCGTTATATCTGGAAATAGTTGATTGATTAGCTAAATGAAACTAATTAAAATGAACCAGCTTATATAGGTAAATGTATCGGTATGTTAATGCTAATGCAATATGAGTCCATTAAAATGCATGATGAGCTCTCTATCACGAATCGATAATACCATTTGTAAAATGAATAAAGCCTTTCAACATTAAATTAATGTGTCCGTTGCAATTGGACAAAATTCAACAAAACCGTTTTACTGTAAAACTAGTTGACTGAGATGTTAATCCTTCTTTCTGTAAAATTCTCGAACTTTCTGTCGAACACCCGCCATCAGGTTCTCAGCCTCGGTAGCCTCAGATATGCCCACCGTGGCGATACTCCATCTTCTCTTCAAATCATCGGTGCCAGTTGCTTTTTTCTTAGTTTCGAAAAGTTTCCGCTTAACTGAATCTCTATTGGATGAAGCTCTGGACAGTATAATGGAATGGCTGTTTTTTTTTCACGTATTTGACCTCTTATATTTTATAAAGGGTGTTCCGATCAAAATTTGGTCAACCAGTAATGTGTGTGAGTCGATCAAAGTTTTTATTGATAAGTCAAATTCTTTTTCTTTTTCAAGTTCAGTTAATACAGAATACAGGAGAAATATTCAGCTAAATTTCCGTTTTACCGAATGCGAATTGCCGGGCCTTTCGTTAAACACCTGCCATTAGATGTTTTACAGTCTCCTTGACCACTTTATTCCCCGCAGAACGCCAGTTTGCCTTGAACTGTTTCTCGCTCACAACAGCTTTTCGAGCCTTTTTAAAGTTCCGCTTGACGATGGCCCAATATTGTTCGAATGGGTAGAGCTCTGGCGTGTTGGGAGGGTTCTTGTCCTTGGGCAACACTCGAACGTTGTTGGCAGCATAACACTTCATGGCCTTTTTTCCGTAATGGCAAGATGCCAAATCTGGCCAAAAAAGATCGGAACAATTGTGTCCCTTCAGGAAAGCCAGTAGACGTTTTTGTAGGCGCTCGGTCAGATCCTGGTTGACGGTTCCGGTCGCAATGTAAACGTTGCTCTTCAAGCCACAGGTACAGATGGCCTGCCACACCAGATATTTCTTCGCGAACTTTGACAATTTAATGTGCTTGAAAATATCTGCCACCTTTACCCGTCAGAATGCCGAATAAAATTCCTGTCGAGGAAGTGTTTTGGCCGACGTGCAATCGTGCTTTGGCTGACGTGTTTTGTTTATCGTCGCAATTTGGACTCACCACTTTCTTGTAAGTCAACATTCCAGCTCGTTTTTACAGCTCTATCCACGTTTGAAGGCACCACTTCCAGCTTCTTTGCGAAATATCGGACGGAGAGGTTGGGATTCCGCTCGAAACAACGGGCAACTCTTTTTGTCATCGCTGTGGCCTCCGGCTTTTGTTTTCACCCGATCCATATTTTCTGGATGTCGACAAACGTTCACCGAACATTTTTAACACGTTGGTAACAGTTGATTTAGCCACATTCAACAATTTTGCCAACTTGGCGTGAGAGTAGTTTGGATTTTCGCCATGCACGTGAAAAATGTTGATGCGTTGCGTCTCTGTTCCTTCGAAGACATTTTGATAACTGAAGTGCTAACCTCAAAATCAAAATAGAGGCATGATGCTACACGCACACATCTTCAAAATGAGGGGTGTGCAAAATTGTCTAATGCACGATGAAAAGAAATGCGTCAAGTTTAAGTTGACTAAATTTTGATCGAAACACCCATTACCATTCTAAGACAGATTTCGCATGGTGAGCTAAATCAGGCCAAAACAAAGCTGGAAAGTCGTAGCTTCTGATAAACGGTAACAACCATTTTGTAGACATTCTTTCTCGTACTCATTTTTATTGATAGTGCCGGTAGACTCGAAACTCTTAGATTTTCGACCACAGCTATCTATGGCCTACCAAATTAAATGCTTTTTCGGGAATTCGGACATAAATAAACACATATTGGCTATGTTTTTGCAAACTTAGTTTATTCAACCTACACTCCTAGGATAAATGCCCGCATCTTGAAAACGCTACCTATCAAATTCTGTGCACTTGCGCCATCTTTCTTCAATTCCTCCGCTCTCTTTCTTCAATTCCTTTTCATTTTGAAAACCTTCCCTGTTTTACGGAGCTAGCCCTTCATAATCGCTCAGAATTTTCCAATAACGTGAAATTCTGGTTAGTTCGTAAGCTTCGTACCACTCCATCACCGGTTTCGCGTAATGGCACGATTCCAGATCCGGGAAAAAAGGAATGTGACCTTTGCGGGTGCATCTTCTTTATATATTTGGCCTTTGATGGTGCCTGTCGCTATGTACGGCTTGCTGAATTTGCCACACCCACAGATCGTCTGTAAAAGTACTTCTTTGAAAATTTGTCTTCTTGTTGCGGAACTTCTCCAGAACATCCAGGCGGGACTTATCGACGAATAGTTCTAGGCTGGGGATCTGCTTGGAGTCCGCTTTATTGTACGTCTCGTCGTCCAGTACGATGCATTTCGGTTGCAACAACCCCTCGTGGCACAGTTTCTTGGCCTGTTTATCTGTTATCTGTTATCTGTTTATCGGTTCAATTAAGCGCCATTCTTACCTTGAAGACATGAAGTCCGGCCCGCTTCATTGTCTGTTGGACAAACCAGACAGAAGAATTGATCTTCTTGACCACGACCCGAATCGAATGGTTCGGATTGCACTTGAAGTAATCCCTCCCCTCTTTTGCGTTCGAAGGGTCGGTCGTCTTTGCTTTAATTCTACTGCCAGCTCGCCACTAGGTATTAGGTACCACACTGGACATGGTCTAAATGTTGATTCTCAACTGTTTTGCGATCCACCTGTGCGACTGTCTTCGACCATATTTTTAATGTTTTTTTTTCACGACTGTGCACATATTTTTTTGTCGAAGCACTTCTTGATTGGAAGCCATCTGTACATTAGATAACGCCGAAAATTCAACGTTTCTTTTTATCTGTGTATTTTCAAGCCAAACATTTCGAATCATAATGAACAAAATTCAATATATTAGCTTAATGTTATAGAAGTAATTTCCCGATGTATCTCGACATGACCGCTAAACGTTGTTAAGAAAGAAAACACATATCTAAAAAAGTAGAACACTGATTGGTAGATTAAGAAACTGAGGTACAGAAAAACCGAAGATATCTTCGTTTTACCAGGCAAGATAAAGGTGTAAATTCAATATTTCAAGCGAAAGATGAGAGTTAAGTATTGGATCGTACACTTGGCCTGAAAACAAACGCATTATAAGTTATATTATTCTCATTATGACAGATACAGCTGAGGAAAATATGCGAAAGTTTTCTTATTTAGTGTGATCAAAACAAAGGCTAGGGTTAAATCATTAGAGGTTTATTTTTTGTCAGATTAGTTTTTTATCAAAGTATCGATATTATTTCTTGGAAAAATAATTAGGACATTTTAAAATTAGGATTTATTCATGAAATTATTGAAGACAGTTCTAATATATTGGCAGCAGTGCCTACTTTGACGGTTGTAGTCACAGCGAAAATCGAATAGTTCAAAATGTCCTGAAAATAGATTTCACTTGATATCCGAAAATTGGTGATTAGCAATCGAAGAAACGGCGTTTGTCTCCGGAATATTGCTACTTAGTTTGCAACACATATGGTAGGGAACGGCTTAAGCACCCGAAGACCCTATTCCAGTAAGTTTGAGCTATTTGAACAAAAACGGTCCATTTCTTGTTTTCCTTTATTATCGAGATTTTCAGCCCTGGGACTGGCTCACCTCCCGTCGTTGTCACTCAAAAACCTTTTCCGGGGGTGAGATTCGAACTCGTGACTTTGACGTGAGCGGTATGGATGTTAACCACAACGTCGGGGTCGCCCCCACTAAAGAATTTGGATAGTTTCTGATGAAGAACTCAAGGAACGATACATCCTGAAGACAATGCATCATGGAGGTGGGAATATCATGGCCTGGGAAGCGTTCAGTCTTTAGTAGGATGTTTGGCACAAATTAAAAAAATCATGACTGCGGATATACATCATACTAGGAAAGCTCATTAGGAATTTGCGGAACACTATTTTTCTAAATGTTGTTTTATTTTATTCAATGTAGTCCCCTTTTAGATACACTTATTCCAGCAATTTTCCTAAGCAAATTCTGCAAAATATTCTTCCGCGGCGTCGATGATTTCCTCGTGTGAGCAGAATTTTTTATTGATGCGCCATCTTTTGAGCTTTGGGAACTAATAAAACACCGTGTCCAATATATTCTCATACACTTTTTCCTTGCATAGGTGTCGTGCAACTACTCAACATACTTCACGTTTGTGTTGGTGTAGTTTTGCACTATGTTCATACAAACACTTTTAGGTTATGTCCGATTGTTTTCATTCGGTGTAAATATTTTCCCAGCGATGAAGCGATTTCGTGCTGTGGTGATAAAAAAGTTTTTGAAAGGTGAGCGCCCGGGCGCTATTTTCAAAAATTTGCAAAACCTCGGAGTAAAGCGGGATTTTGCGTACCGAACCATCCGAAGGTACCGTGACACCTGCTCGTTGCATGACCTGAAGAGATCCGGTCGTACTTGTACGGTGCGGACTGCACAAGTTGTTAAAGTGGTCAAGGTACGGATTAGACGAAAATCACAGCGCTCTAAAATGGCCGCAGATCTGAATGTTTCGTCTATGCACAATATACTGCAAAATGATCTCGGATTCCAAGCTTTCAAGAAACGTAAGGTTCAAGTAGTTTCGGAACCTTCCAAGGGAAGGTCCATTGATTACGTCACGCAGTAGGGGGGGAGGGGGGGGGGTTTGAGAAAACGTGACGATCCATACAAAAAAATTTGAAGGTCCATACAAAAAACGTGACAAGGGGGGGGGGGGGGTAATAAAAAGTCAATTTTTGTGTGACGTAATTAATGGACGTTCCCCAAGTAGAAACGACTCTAAAGAGCAAGTCTGCTTTTGTCGCGGCACGGTGGGGAAGAATTTATCTTTTCCGACGAAAAGTTATTCGTCTTGCAACAATCCCACAATGTCCAGAACGAAAGATTGTGGGCTGTCTCTTCGAGAACTGTTCCAGAGAGTGATAGGAATATTCCACGGTTCCAAAGTGCTGCGTCAGTGATGATTCGGGAGGAATTTGCAAGCGAGACATATTAAAGGGTGATACGGTCAAAATTTGGTCAAGGGAAAACGCGTGTAAATCGGTGAAATCGTTTATTTAAAAAATCAAATTAAATTTCTTTTTCAAGTTCAATTAGTATAAAATTCAGGAAAAATATTCAGTTAGGCTTCTGCTTTTCCAAATCCGAATTGCCGGGCCTTACGCTTGACCCCTGCCATCAGATTTTGTACAGCCACCTTGTCCACCTTCTTCGCCGCAGAAAGCCAGTTTGCCTTGAACTGCTGCTTGTCCTTAGCAGTTTTTTTGGTCTTCTTTAGGTTCCGCTTGACAATAGCCCAGTATTTCTCAATTGGGCTGAGCTCTGGCGTGTTGGAAGGGTTCTTGTCCTTGGGAACCACCTGCACGTTGTTGGCGGCGTACCACTCCATGGCCTTTTTACCGTAATGGCAAGATGCCAAATCCGGCAAAAACAGTACGGAACAAGCACCATCGCATACTGCAAATCTCGTTTAGGGATGGTGCCGAGAAAATTGCCGAGATGGTGTCGACTTTTTGAACAAGAATAAATAGCCTCCCAGTTCACCGGATCTGAATCCCTTGGATTATTTCGTATTTCATGCTGGCAAAGGTAAATGACCGCAAGGCGTCTAATATGAACCAATTCAAAACCGTAATCAAACGAATTTGGGACGAAATGCCGATGGAAGTCATGCGTGCCGCCTGTGACGGTTTCAAAATACGTCTGGAGCTGGTCAAGAGGGTTAAAGGCGGTGTTTTTCCAAAACATATGCTGTAGTTGATCAATATTATATTGCAATATAACGGGTTAAGCTATCAATAAAATCTGGATTATCGATTTGAAATAAAAGAGTTTTATTTTGTATGAGAATATATTGGGTACAGTGTAGTCCGAAGGACCTAAAGCAAGTCAATACCATGGATACGGAAGCGATTGGAGCCATGTGCTTGGTTTCACCGTGGAGCTGTGATTGTGATGCTCTTGTGCACCGGTGCAAAGTCTTGCAAACACAACATTGTTGTTCTCTTCATATGAGTCCGTTTTGCAGCGATGTTGGCCTTCGATTTGCTCCAATAATGCACAGTAATACTCGCTGTTGATGGTTTTATTCTTTTCGAGGTATTTCACGAAGAGTATACCACGACAATTCCAGAAAACCAACGCCAAAATCTTTCCAAACCATTGAGCCGGCTTGAGTCGATTGTTGGGCACTCATTCTGTTCGGTGGTGTGTAATAGTGGATCCAGGTTTCTCCAATAGTTAGCAATCGACGCCAAAAGTCCTTCACCTTCCGTTTCAGCAAGTCTAAACACTGTTTTGAAGTGCTCTCGCATTCGTGTTTTTTGGTCTGGAATGAGCCTGCGTGGCATTCAGCAACTGGATATTTTTTTTCATATGCAGAATCTCGCCCAAAATATGGCGTATGTGCTCAGTTCTCACGCACCTACAATTTCAGGTCAGTCAACACAATTTCATTATATTTTCTGACATTGTCATCTGTAACCGCATCGGAGGGTTTGCCACTGCGGACTTGATTGGTAGTGGAGTAGCGGCCACCAAGAAACTCTCGAAATCAATATTGAACGCTGTGTATGCCTAAGTATGAACGGACTACATGGCACTATTATTTTTTTTGCAGTATTATCGCATTTTGGCGGTAAAAGAAGTTACTTTTCACATCTTCTAGTATATCGACCAGCTCTTCGAAAATGTGCAGGTGTCCCTTTTTAAATTTATCCAGGATACCAACAGAATCTTTCAACAAGAAAACGATCCAAACACAACGTGAAGAAAACTACTACGTTTTTCAAGTAAAACCGAATCAAAATGCTTGAATGGCTTCCGCAATCTCCTGATTTGAATCCGATTGAAATTCTTTGGTGTTGTCTGGACGAAAATGTGAACAAAACATCGGTATCCAACAAAAATAACTAAAAGGTGTTCCGATCAAAATTTGGTCAAACAGTAATGTGTTTGAGTGGATCAAAGTTTTTATTGATAAGTCAAATTCTTTTTCTTTTTCAAGTTCAGTTAATACCGAATACAGGAGAAATATTCAGCAAAGCTTTCTTTTTACCAAATGCGAATTGCCGGGTCTTTCGTTTAACACCTGCCATAAGATTTTATACAATCGCCTGTCCACTTTATTCGCCGCAGAGCGCCAGTTTGCCTTGAACTGTTTCTCGCTCACAACAGATTTTTGAGTCTTCTTAAGGTTCCGCTTAACGATGGCCCAATATTGTTCGATTGGGCGGAGCTTTGGCGTGTTGGGAGGGTTTTGTCCTTGGGCACCACTCAGACGTTGTTGGCAGCATACCACTATTCTGAAATGCCGCCTAAGCAATAAATGATTGAATATTGTACAAGTCATACACATTTCTACATTTTCCATAACCACACAATTTCGTCGTTCAAAAATACTCTTCATGCACAAAATAAACTTTCTCCCTACCATTTATATTACTGAGATATCGAAGGAGATAACAATATGTATGTGGTGTATGATTTATTTTGTCCAGCACTGTTTCTATCCGAAAAGAATTAATCATAATGTTTCGGCAATTTTAAAGCATTTTTGGAGAGAACGGTTTTGATCTTTTAAGATTCCAGTCGTGCTTTACTGCAATATTTTTTTTTATTAATCATTTATTTGTACAGGCTCGATCGAATCAACTTTACAGAGCCAAGTTTTCATAGTTGTATACATCAGGTATCTTAGAACTAAAGTTAGGGGGATGGAGCCGATTACTCGCGGCCGTCTCGAGGTTAAAAGGAATTACAATTTAACGGATAGGAAGAGGGGCGGGAATTTTACGTATGGTTTACATAACACATTTATTTTATATTCTAAATTGTCAAAAAACTTAAAACTATTCAACTTTTGGTTTTCTTTCTACTTGAACATTTTTGAGAGAGAAAAAAAAACACAAACACAGGAAAAAAACTTATACTAAACATACATATTAAACTAACTACAATCTAAGGCTAATGTTAGTCAAAAACACATAAATGAGTTTCATAAACTCCAGATCACGTACAGCCAAAATATCTCGAATCGGTACATTGGGTTGTTTACCTCGAGCCCGAAGGGAATCATAAAGCTCAGATCTAACTCCACAATGCTCAACACAAGACCATATAATGTGATCCACGTCCTGGTAACCTTGTATGCATTCACAGAGATTGCTGTCGCTCAGCCCAACTCGGAATAAATGAGCGTTCAAAGAATAATGATTGGACATGAGGCGAGACATCACGCGGATGAAGTCTCGACCCACATCCATCCCCCTAAACCAAGATTTCTTCGAAACCTTTGGGATGATAGAATATTGCCACCGCCCCAAATCTCCTTTACTCCATTTATGCTGCCAGCTGACGAGTGACTGTTGACGAAAAATAGGAAAAAAATCATTAAAGGCGATTTGTCGATCATAAATATCGCCTTCCATAGCGCCCACCTTTGCAAGCGAGTCCGCTTTCTCACTGCCCGGAATTGAACAATGAGATGGGACCCATGCAAAGGTGATGATAAAATAACGCGAAGATAAAGCACTTAGACGCTCCTGTATTTTCATGAGAAAATACGAGGAGTGCTTTACCGGCCTCAAGGAGCGAATAGCCTCTATAGAACTGAGACTATCCGTGAAAATGAAGTATTGATCCGGTGTTAATGAGGCAGAAATTTCTAGCGTGAAGTGTATTGCCGCTAATTCAGCGACATATACGGAACAAGGAGCTTGAAGTTTACGATTGGCGCTATAAATTTCATTAAATATTCCAAAACCTGCTGACGCCTCTATCAATGATCCGTCAGTGAAGAACGATTTAGTGGAATCAACTTGGCCAAACTTTGCAGCAAATATTACCGGAGCAATCATATAACGATGATGCTCTGGGATTCCATGAAGCTCCTGCTTCATAGATAAATCAAAATGAACCGAATTGTCGAAATCGGAGAAGCATTGCTGATCAGATAAATGTTCAGAGGTTTCGCTTTGGGCTGAAAATAAACAACCCAAGGACCAGCTGAATCAGCTGGATAGGCTCGCGATCGGGTAACCTTATGAGATACCTCATTATTCGGCGGCAAAGAGAAATCATCTTCCAACGATTCATCCATGCTTCGCCCGTGGGAGCTTAAAGAGCTCAACCACAAACGAAAATAATAAAAATTATATACCCCGATTCAAAACTGAACACACAATACACAACACAATTACAATACAATTATACCAGAAGATGGAGATACACAAAAAACTTATCTTATATGTATTATTGATTTGCTGCTGCCGGGCGACGAATGTGCTGCTATTGCCGACCAACGATGTGTGGCCGCGTGAATCGGCTAGGCGTGGAGCTCAGCGATGATGAAATTGATGACGATGATGATGACTCTGGTCGGTGGTGGTTGACAGATGAACGATTGCACGCTACACACTATGGACTGCTGGTGTGCGTGCAATGTGTAGATGCGGAATAATATGGCTATTAGATTGCAAATTGCAATTAATAGCGTCGTAGCACTGTTTAAATCACAACGCTCTCTTCTTCAGAAAAAACTCGATGAGGACACTATCGAGAGAAAAAAAACTGAACTGAACCATGAAACCACGCGCGAAAAACTTCTAAAGCAACGGGGCACGGACAGAACGAACTGCACAGTTCGCTAGCTCACTTGACAATGCTACTGCAATATTTAGTGCCACAAAATATAAAAAAAAAGTTAATCAACGTTTGCTGCAGTATTATTTCACTTTACCATACAGACTCTTTAAACTACCAGATAAAACAAGGTTTTTCTGAAGGTCCAACAAAGTAGTAAACCTAATGTCGCAAGAGCGCGAAACATGTTTATGACAATTATTTATGTAAACAAAGCTGAATATTAATGGCTTTTACAGAGTTTACACTTCTTGTTAACATTATGGCTTCTCTTTGTGATAAAACACAGCCACATGGTTTCAGCCACAAAAGCTACGGCAAAATGCAAACTTCCCATCAAAAACAATGTCTTCCCAAGAAGCAATGGAGTGAGAATTGGATGTGAAGTGAAAATAAAAATAACTGTTCAATATCCAAACCCAATGAGCGAAATGGTAAAAGCAATTCACTAAAGCTTCCTTTGCTCACTGATCAAACAAGGCAAAAGGTTTCTTTCAGTAAAAGACATCAAGTAGGGGCGAGAAGAAATCCTTCTTCGACAACGGATGGAACGACTTGGCACAAACGGACCAATTTAGGAAAAGCTCACTTCCCAGAACATCAACTTGAATGTCAATGTGAATTTCTAAAACTGTTTTTGACGATTTCCATCCAACGTGTTGCAACCCACGAGAGGATATGTATATGGATAACATTTGCATATGAATCTTTTAATGCGGGATGAATTCCTAATCGGATGTTGAATGATAAAAAAAGGTAGGCACGTTTTACGTATTGAACTTATTATTCAGCATAGAATCAGAGCAGAGTTGTTTTCCAAGCAAGCAGCCAATCAATGCCATATCGTGTGCAACCAACCCTTTCTTTTCATTTATGACTAACTTTAATGGATATGACGATAAATTCTGAACAAGTAAATATGTGTAAATTATTTTTTGCTCTTTACCATACAGCCAAATAAGGATTATTTTCAATACACTGCAGAGTCACGACTTCTTACCAACATGACAACGCATAACACATGCGACAAGCTTCGATTAGTAGATCGATGTACCTACTTTGTATTGGATTAGTTCAAACTACGCTAATAATTTGCCACTGAGGGCGTATAAATTAATTAAACTGCATCTTGTCATTATCAAACAATCTGCAAACAATACCCACATAAACCTAACATCACAACTAATGAGCTCCAGTGATTGTTGTACTATGTTGGGCACCTATTCCATACAACTGGCGACTGTTCGGCGATAATACACTTGTTGAAAAGCGCTCAGATGCCGTCAAATGGGGTGAAGTTGGACACTTTTTGTTTCTAAAGAACTTTTTCGTGTATAATTGTGTTGCGTATATAATTGTTGTTTCTTCGAGCACTGCTATGGCTCAAATTTCTGCTTTGCATTGTGGATCGGAGAAGAATCAGTCAAAAACTGCGAAGTCAACTTTTAAATAGCCTTCACCTCAATGTTGGACTGCAATTGTTTCGGGATGCTTTCAATCAGGTTTCTAAGGTGCTGTGAGTTCAACTCATTCTTGGACTACTCTATTACCAAAAAAAGCCGAGCATAATTTTGCTTCCTTGAAGCACAATGTTCAACCTTCTGTAACTTTGTCAATTATCAATATTTTTGACTAAAAAATTGACAACACTATAAGCTATGAATAGACCTTGTAGACCTAATTTCATGTTGATAAGATTCTGTGTAATTTCATGTTGAGAAAATTAAACATGGCGTTTTTTGGAAGCAAAATTTGGCTCGGCTCTTTTTTACTACCGAGTGTATGTTTGCTTATTGGTTACGTTGGACTCTATTATTGAGAATTGCCCAGAGATTTTCAAATAGGTTTAAAATAGCGCTCTGGGAAGGCCATTCTAAGGGTTTAATCCGACAGGCATGAAAATATGCTCGCATTTTGTTAACCATATACTTTGGGTAGTTGCTGGAATATGTAATTATCTTCCTGAGCCACTTTCAGCAAAGATTTTTCCATATTCTCGTTCAGAATATCTATATAAAGGGTGTTTCGTTAAAAATAGGGACGACTAAAACTTGAAGCATTTCCTTTCATCGTGCATTTGAAAATGTTGCACACCCTTCGTTTTGAAGATGTGTGCGGATAACATCATGCCTCTATTTTGATTTTGAGATAAGCACTTCAGTTATCGAAATGTCGTCGAAGGAAGAGAAGCAACGCATCAAAATTATGCACGTTCATGGCGAAAATCCAAACTACTCTCACGCCAAGTTGGCGAAATTGTTTAATGTGACTAAATCAACTGTTACCAACGTATTAAAAGTATTCGGTGAACGTTCATCGATAGCCAGGATAGCTGTATCAAGGGGAAATCTAAAACCGGAGGCCACAGCGACGACAAAAAGAGTTGCCCACTATTTCGAGCGGAACCCTAACCTCTCCGTCCGAGATGTCGCATTGAAGCTGGGAATGACGCCTTCAACTGTGGATAGAGTTGAGAAACGAGCTGGACTGTCGACTAACAAGAAAGTGGTGACTCCAAATCGTGACGATAAACAAAACACGTCGGCCTAAGCATGATCGCGAAAGTTGTACCCGACGATGCTGACGAAGTTTGATTGCGTGGTAAAGGACGATGAAACTTTCGTCAAGGCAGACTTTGAACAGCTTCCTGTTCAGGAATTTTATACGGCAACCGGACGGTGGCAGATATTTTCAAGCACATTAAACTATCAAAGTTCAGGAAGAAATATCTGGCTGTGGCTTGAAGAGCAACGTTTACATTGCGACCGGAACAGTCAACCAGGAAATTTATCTGAGCGAGTACCTACAAAAACGTCAAATTCCTTTCCTGAAGCAACACAATTGTTCCGTTCTATTTTGGCCGCATGTTGCCATTACCGAAAGAAGATTGAGTGGTATGCTGCCAACAACGTTTAAGTGGTGCCCAAGGACAAAACCCTCCCAACACGCCAAAGCTCCGCCCAATCGAACAATATTGGGCCATCGTCAAGCGGAACCTTGAGAAGACCCAAAAGGCTGTTGTGAGTGAGAAACAGTTCAAGGAAAACTGGCGTTCTGTGGCGAATAAAGTGGACAAGGAGACAGTACAAAATCTTATGGCACGTGTTAAACGAAAGACCCGACAATTCGCATTCGGTAAAACGGAAGCTTAGCTGAATATTTCTCCTGTGTTCTGTATATACTGAACATGAAAAAGAAAAAGAATTTGACTTATCAATAAAAACTTTGACCGACTCACACCCATAGCTGTTTGACCAAACTTTGATCGGAATAACCTTTACTCGTCTGCCATCATAATAACATTGATTAGTTCCAGATTCTCCACACCAAAGTATGGGACAGGCCCCATACCATGATGTTTCTTCAGTCGTGCTTCAAAGTCGCTTGGAGATGTTCATTCAACAGCCCTTCGTCGCTTTCCCGCCAAACTCGCATTCGTCGTTTCCTGTAGAACAGCTCAATCTCAGATTCCTCTGACCAAACAATCCATTTTCTGAACTCTAGTGGCTTATTTATATAGTTTCTTGCAAGCCACAATCACTTCTCCTAATTCACCTTACTTACGAGCGACCGTTTCCGAGCCAAATGGTCGTTTCCGAGCAATGGCTAAGCTTTTCATTTTTCCGTCCTTTTTGTTCCATTGCCTTTGTGTTGGTCTGCCTCGACGTTTCTAGGATCGTCCATTACTGATGCGTAATCGAAAACTGCATTTTTCATCAAAACTGTGTAGCTACACAATACCAAAATGTCATGCAAATTTCTGTCTCCAGAGACCGACACATGCCAGCGTATTTTAGCACAAATGAGTTCAAAGAGATGAGAAAATAAATTCAATCAAACACATATTTTGTTGAATTGCGTATGTGTCAGTTTCAGGAGGCATAGCTTTACACGAAATCTTTCTTTACGGTTTCCGACTTTTTGCAAACATGAATTACGGCTCGTGTAAAATTCATAATTTCTAAGTATGTAGAATAATATTAGCAAAATTGCCTCACCGGTCTTTTATACCCGATACATGTATCCAGGGGGGTTACCAATCACATTTCCATCTCATCACCCTTCGATTTGTGCTATTTGAAAACTAATGATTGACGCATAACCATCTGATTTTTACTTATTACTACAAACAAAAATAAATAAAATTTATCAATTGATTAACACAGCAAACCTACATTTCCGATTAGTATGAATAATGGATTTTGAGATCCCAGACCCAAAATATGAGAACACGTGAGTTATGGTCCATCTCTGAGCTCTCTAAATGCTAAAGGAACTAATAAAAATCACTTCAGAATGCTGAACGCATGGTTGGCAAGTTAGTTTGAACCGAGTGGTCTTCTTTCTTAACGTTTCAAGCTTGTTGCTTTCGCAATGAGCTTATTGTTGGCTCTCAATTTGGTATTCAAAATGCACTTCCACAGTCATTAATAAAGAGCTTTCGATGCCAGGTATCACTTTTGCATAAGTATGTATGTGTGGCAAGTACAATCGAAAAATTTTACTTAACGAAAAAATCCCAGACCAGACCGGGAATCGAACCCAGCCACCTCCAGCATGGTGTTGCTTTGTAGCCGCGCCTTTACCCACTGAGCTAAGGGAGAACCCTTGTTAGGATAGTCATCGCGTAGTAGGATAGTCATCAAAACATTTTAGGACCACCCTAACGCAGAAGTGGTTACCCTAATGGCAAAACAAAAATATACGGGTCTAATTTAGTACTGAAGTACGCAAAGTTACGTCACCATTGCGTGACTCTCCATTTGATTTTTCCAGAGTAGTCACGCCACTGCGAGTGAATTTTCTCACTTCACCAAGTTACAAAAAATTACCACATGGTAGATTTATTGATGTTTTATGATTTTTGCTCGATAGAACCAAAATAGCCGATTGAAATCAAGTGGCGCCAATCTAAACGTTTTCAATTCAAGACTGAAAAATTCCAACAGAGCAGTCTATCCCAAATATGATTCTGCATCATATGTGAGTTTGAAATAAACATTTTAAGTAACTAAGTTGTAATAAATTCATACAGGAATTTCAAGAAATGTTTCATGTTCAATAACAAAAGAACATCAGAAAATACCCAAAACGCCAAAAGTCCATGCCCATTGTATCATACGGATCCGAATTGAACCCATTAAAGGAATGTTGAACACCAATTTAAATTTCACCCTAGTTTCCTGATTGGCTACAATATATATAAAATAGAAAAAAATTAGTTTCCATCTCACGCTAAGTCTGCATACTCATAATTTTGAAACATGTTCTAGGTATTTTTATAGCCTCTTGTTGAAGAAATTTGAATTCCAAGGAATTTCCAGTCTCCTCAGTTGACATTGATCAACTTCCTCCCACGTAACGGTACACAGCAGGCATGACAAGCATTAGAAAGGAATCCATTCCCCTTGCCTTTAGTTGTCGTTCACAAGAAGTAGGAAGGTAGAAACATAACTGCATTTACCGCGTGGTCGTATTCCTGAATTAATGACATTGTTTGTTGTTCGTGAACAAAATGCTAAATAGATCATTTACTTATTTGAACAAGTACAGAGCATTGCAGCCTTCTTGTCACTTTATGATAGCATGCACAAAGAATCAATTAATGAACCATAGACTGAGGATACAATGTTCGTGATATGCAGGGTGCTTAGGCCTCAACACACTGCTTGAATAATATTTATGAGTAACTTATTATAGGAAAGGGTGTCTACAGTTAAATTGCATCACTTTAAACTCGTCCTCAAAAACAAGCCTCTTAACCGATTGTTATGAAATATTCAGGGAGTAAAATACAATGTATAATCTTGGTTAAGGTATTTGTATTTCAATGTATTTGTTCACCAAATCCAAAAGCCCGAGCATTCTTCTTATTACCACGTATAAGATTTTGTACAATGCTTGAGCCGAATTTTTTTTCCGCTTTCAACCATGACTGCGAACAACTTTAGGATTCTTACGAAGTTCGTGCTTCATTATAGCCCAATATTTTTCAATTGGCCGCAACTCTGGAGAGTTTAAGGGATTAAGATGCTTCGGCACGAAATTAACACCATTCGTCTTGTACCACTCCAGAACATCCTTGGAGTAGTGACAAGAGGCTACGCCCGTCCAAAAAAATGTAGGAGCGTTGTGTGTTTTGAGAAACGGAAGAAGTCGTTTTTTCAGGCATTCATTCATGTATACTTGACCATTTACAGTTGAAGTTGCTACGAAAGGCTGGCTCCGTTTACCAAATAAACGAATACCTTGCCAAATCATGAATTTCTTGGGGAACTTTGACACTTGCTGTTTCCTGAGAGACTCTGGAACATCGAACTTGTCTTTCGCAATCACATACTGGTTGCCGGGAATTCGTTTAATGTCCGCTTTTGCGTGTGTTTTATCGTCCATGATGCAGCAGTGTGGTTTTGTCAACATGCGTGTTTACAGCTTACGCGCACGTGTTTTAGCTGTCCTATTCTGTTTTTCATTGCAGTTTGGAGCTTTTTGAACTTTGAATGAACGGAACTCGGCTCGTTTCTTGTCTTTCTGCATGATATTTTGGTCAAGTGCAGCTTTTTCGCGACATCCCGAACGGAACAGTTGGGTGTTCGTTTAAAGGCAGCATCCTCTCGCTTGTGATCCTTCACACAGTACGGAACACTTTTTCTACCACTCACCTTCTTTCGATCGCCAATTATACGTTCCTCGAAACGTTTTATGACACAAGACACTGTAGACTGGTGAATTTACAACATCTTTCCGATGGCTCGGTGCGAAAGAAGTGGGTGTCGAGGTGCGTGTGCAAAATGTTCTCGCGCACTTGCTGTTCCTTCGACTCCATTTTCGAAAGTACAACACATTTCACAATGAAACTCACGCAGTGTAAGCAATACACGCTGTGGCCATTTCACCCAAAATTTCGTTGAAATCAACCCATAATTTTTTTTTTTATACGTTTTATACATTATTCAATGTAGTCCCTTTTTAGCTTGACACACTTGTTCCAGCGATTTTCCAACGTCTTGATCCCGTCCAAAAAGTAATTTTCCGGAAGGTCTGCAATTTTTGTTATTGATGTGCCATCTTTTAAGGTTTGATACTCTTGTGCGCCGACGCATTGTCTTGCAATAACATTGGTTTTCTCTTCATTTTATGCCGTTTTGCAGTGATTTCGGCCTTCAATCGCTCCAATAATTCACCGCTATACTCGCTGTTGATGGTTTTATTCTTTTTGAGGTAGCCCACGAAGAGAGTCATGACAAAGCCAGAAAACCGACCGCCAACATCTTTCCGACCCATTGAGCATCCCTAGGCCGCTTCGGAGCACTCGTGCTGGCTTCAGTCCGTTGCCGAGCACTCGTTCTTTTCGCTGGTGTGTAATAGTGGATCCAGGTTTCATTAACAGTTACCAATCGACGCTAAAAGTTTTTTCGATGCTGTATCAGCATGTGCGGCACCCAACTTTTTCATATGTAGAAGCTCGCCCAAAATATGGCGTGTGCGGTCAGAACTAATCTTTGTTCCATCTGCTGGCTCACACACCTTCAATTTCCGGTCTGCCAACACCATTTCATGAACTTTTATGACATTGTCCTCTGTAACCGCATTGGAGAGTCTGCCGCTGTGGACTTGATCGGTAGTTGAGTTGCGGCCACCAGAAAACTCTCCAAACCAATATATAACGGTGTAATCTATCGGAGCATTTGCCCCATAATACTTATCCAACTTGTCTTTTGTTTCCTTCGATGTTTTGCCTTAAAAAAACTTATGTTTTATGAGAGAACAAAAATCGTTTTTGTAGATTCAACATGATGCCAAATACGTCAACAACAAACAGCTGTCAAAATAAAATTAAGGGCAGTATCGCACTGATATTTGGCGTGTATGCCTAAATATGAACGGACATGAATGCTCTATACCCTTTTTTGCAGCAGCATCGCATTTTGGTGGTCAGGGAAGTTACATTTCACCCCACCTAATAATAGAAAAAAATTATGCGAAAAATTATACTATGCATAGAAAAAAAAAACGTTCCCGAAATTGAAAACGGACTGTTCACGTTTCCCTTAAACATTATGTAGTTCATGATTACGTGATAAATGATTGTTCTCGAATTCATGACTGCAGTTCACGGATCAGGGCACGGATTTTATTCCGTGAAATTAGACTTTGTTTTCTTCTATGTAAAGTAATAAATTTGAATTCTTATTTGAATTTCTCAGTAAATTATCAGTAGTCCACAATTTAGGAGAGGCAATGATTAGCTTATTGCTTAGCTCCAGAAGAAAGCCAACAAGTTAATAAATAACGATAAAAATAAAATCATTCAAGTAGATGAAACATTTCCACCCTTAAATTCGGAGCAATTTGCGATTAGGGCGATCATGCAAAATGTAAACAAAATGTTGTTTCAATGCAATGCATAATTATTACTTTTTAATCATGAATTTTGACCTGTTTGGCCTCGTTGTGCTATAATTTCATTATCAAAACAATTCATATGCTATTTACGCCATATTGATTGTTGACAAAGTGAAAAGCGTAATTTAAATCATAACATAAAGATGGCGTAAAGTTAACGGCGATACTGACAAAAAATCAAAACAACGGCGAAAAGTAACAAGCAATACTGATAAAATAATCAGAAAACGGTGAAAAGTGGAAGGCGAAACCTATGAAAATGTCAAACATAGGCGAATAGTATAGGGCGATACTTTTATGTCCAGTACTTGTGGGGCCATCATAGAAAATGACGTAATCAAACATCCTAGTATTGACAGACGAATATTAAAAAAGTGCAAATTTCATTGAATAACGAACGAATTTCCATAGGTATTAAATATAAATCAGAAGCTCACGTTGCTCTCTGTCTGTATCCTAGATTGTATTTGAATTTATTCGTTAATTTATAAATTACTGTTCAAAATTCTACTTGCAATATCACAATCATATTTTCCATTTGTTTACATTCTGCATGTTCGCCCTAATAGCAAATTGCTCCGGAAATTGGCTTTATAATCTGCTGATAATTCGAAAATATCTCGTCTAGTTGGTGCGAACCTTGTCTGTAGGAAATTGTGTTTATAAGGATGCAATTATTAAAAATAACATGGAGTTATGTGCTTTGGCGCAAACGAGAAAAATAGTAAGGTTAATTACACCACCGAGTGCATGTTGCAATGGTTCACGTTATCAATGATCAAACATATTTTCTAGTATTCATCTTCAAAGCGCTTTTCACTTGATATCAACAATCTAATTACCTGCAGTCCGTATCGGAGTAAGCGTGGGCCATTCCAGGTTCGTAATAAGGATCGAAACCTGAATCAGCCGACCGTTGAGAATTCCGAACCGACCGCCGGATGCTTGTCCCTGGTGGTTGCGAACGCATCGAGCTTCGTCTGAATAAAAAGGAAGAAAAAAATATGGTGAAACAACGATTGAAACCGTTATCATCCACTCGGTATGAAAGTATTTTGCTCGAGCTCGAGTAAACTAGCTTGGCTACCAGATTCGTTGCTGCATCGAGATCAAGGAGACTTTCTGTTTAACTTTGCTCTGCTATCATTTCTCCTAGCCTGGCTTGATGCAAGCTTTCTTTCTTCTTAAAGTTGACCAAGCGCATTGGAATTCTATCTCGAGCAGGTAAACATCTCAGCTAAATGAGAAAAAAAAATCTTCCTCTAAAAGTGTAATGAAACGGATTGGAAGAAAACCCGGAGAGCATCATTTCAATATGCAGAACGGTTTGAGTGGAAATGATCTTATGTAAATCTTTATTTCCTAATACTTCATAACTCACCCTTGTCGAACTGTGCCACGATTGCTTCGGCTGCGTCGAGAATTGGTTCGTTTCGGTTCTCGGGTGCATACATAGCAGCAAACTCTCCAATAAAGGAACCTAGAAATAAGGAAATGGATTCAGCACCGAAAATCAGAAAACGGTAGGATCAGACGAAAATAACAAGATTTCACTGAGAAGATTGCGAATGAAACCGAAATTTCATAAGCTTTATATCTGCAAGCCATTCGAGGCAAGCAGCTTCCTAGAAGATATCTCTTTAGTGGGTGGATGACTTTGCACGATTGTATTATTATCTTACATGGCATTAATTAAGTAAATCGCTCTTTGAGGGGTTGAAATTTTTAGTTCAGTTGAAACATAATGAAGTCTCAGCTCTCATTTCATGGTTTTACATTCATTCTACTAGTGAACAAAAGATTCACGAAGGCATGCATTGACTTATTTTTAAGATTTTGAAATCGATTGAAATCGAGAGCATCAACGGAAAATTCTAATAACTTTTTCTGTGTCTGATAAAGTCAGAGTGATATAAACAGTATGCAGTGTTGTTCAAATGTGTGATGACGAACAAAAGAAAGACCAAAAAAGTCATACATCAACCCTATGTTTCAAGGTGAGATATGCTGGACAACTGAATAAGGAATTCAAGTCAATTCAGAAAAAAAAATCTAAATAGTAAAATGCAAAATTTGAAAATAAAATTCAGGTGAATTAGAGAATTATTATTATGTGATATTTCGACCATAGACTATTCCATATAGTGCCCTTTGCCGATTGATGGACTCATTTCAACGATACGAATTCTGATGAACTTTTTCCTTACATAAATATAAACATAATTGTACAAACAATTAATGTTACTACAGGAAAATAAGAGGAACAACGCACCCGGTTGAAGAAAAGGGTGTCCCATTTAAATTTTCATCACAGAAAAAAAAACAGTGTAGAAAATTACCCATTGGGTATTTTTTCTTGAAAATTTGGGTAGAAGTAGTTGAGAGTGTTCGTTGTTGTGTTTTTATCGCTTTCAGTTTTTCTAAAAAAGCAAAAAATTGATTCACTCAAAAAGCAACGTCGGAAATTAATTTAGCGCAAGCACATGAAAAATCCTCAACTCTCTCATCGAGACATCGGAAAACAACTCAGAATCGTGCAGTCAACGGTGAGTCGTGTGATTAATAGTACTACAAAACTCTGAGCATCGAACGGAAGGAGAAATGCGGTCAGAATGGATGTTCTAAAGACTGGACTCGGAAAAATGAGACACACAAAAATGATCACCAAATATTTATTTTAAATCGGATACATCTCAAATTTTCAGGGATTATATAACTATGTATTACCTATGTTTTGGCTAAAATTATATATCGAATTTCCTTCTCCAAGCTGAATGCTCGTACATTTTTCTAAACACTGCTCATGAGATCTTGGGCGAGGCTTTGCCCATCTTCCTTACACAATTTCTCCCAGTTTTCCTTCAAAGCTTCATCGGTTTTGAATGTTTTTCCGCTTTTCTTCAACTTTTTCTTCATTATCGCCCAAAACTTCTGGAGCGGACGAAGTTCTGGTGTATTTGGCGGGTTCGCCTCCTTCGGGACCACATTAACACCCTTCGCTTCGTACCAATCCATTACAGGCTTGGCGTCATGGCACGAAGCGAGATCCGGCCAGAACAGCGTGGAACCACGGTGAGAGCGGAGGAAGGGCAGCAAGCGCTTCTGCAAGCATTCCTCTCGATAAATCTGCCCGTTTATGGTGCCGGTTGTAATGAACGGCTTGCTGTACCGTCCGCACTCGCAGATCGCCTGCCACAACAGGTACTTCTTCGCGAATTTGTCCATCTTTCTCTTCCGGAACTTTTCCGGAACCTCCATGCGGGACGTACCGACAAAAAACTCGAGGCCGGGGATTTGTTTGGTGTCCGCTTTGATATATGTCTCGTCATCCATGACGAGACAGCCTGGATTGACCAGCCACTCACGGTACAGCTTCCGCGCACGCAATTTGGCCACCGTGTTTTGCTTGTCAGTCTGGTTTGGCGCCTTTCTGACCTTAAAAACACGTAGTCCAGCCCACATCCTGGTCTGCTGGACGAATCACTTCGACGAATTGACCTTTTTGGCCACGTCTCGGGTGGAAAGGTTTGGGTTATTCTTAAAGTACTGCCTTATCTTCCGCGCCTTCTCTGGGTATTCCGTTTTCGGTTTTCAGCCACTTCCAGCGCACCGCTCGATGGTCTTCATCTCCTGGAATATCTTCACAACGCGGGACACGGTGGAATGGAGGATTCCAATCCTTTTGCCGGTCCATCTGTGAAACTGACCAGGATTATCGATCACCGCGCCCAAGATTTGCTGGCGTAGCTCTTCTTGTTTCGAATGCATCTTGAAAACTACTTGACAGATCGCGATGAAATTTTGCACACATAAACATAACACACTAGTATTACCCAAAATTTCATTAATTTTTACTCACGCAAAGTTACACCCAAAACAAAGTGTCGCATTTTTTCCGAGTCCAATCTTTATAAGTAATCAATATCACACGCGTGTCGTGAAAGCGTTTAAGCGGAATCCCAATGCTTCGGTCAGGGATGTGGCCAAAACGATTAATCTGTTCAAGTCTATCGTTCAGAGAGCCAAGGACCGACAAGATATGGATACGTGCAAAGTGCAGAAGGCTCCAAATCGTGACGAACGGCAAAATACGGTGCGAAAGTCACGGGCCCCGAAACTGTACACCCACGTGCTAATGAAGCCTTATTGTCTCATCATGGATTATGATACTAATGTCAAGGCGGACTTCCGGCATCTTCCAAGGCTACTGTTTTTCAGCGCCCAGCTCAAGTTTGATGTTTCGGAGGAAGTAAGTAGGTAGACATTTTCAAAGTTTGCAAAGGAAAAACAGGATTTAGTAAGCGATCTGCTTATGTGCGCCGTTCGTAACAACCGGGACTATAAAAGAAAAAATCTACCTCCAGAAGTGTCTACAGAAGCGTCTGCTTCCTCTGTTGAAGCAGCACAATGACCCATGGCTTAACATCGATGAAATTGTGGGTTAAACTAGTTCAAAGAATAATGTTTTCCTTTGCAATACTTCGTCACAATCTGTGGTTAACGAGATGGCTTCCAAGCAAGAGCTTCGTCCAAAAATTATGGGCGCATTCATGGAAAACACAGGCCATTCCTACAGGTGGATCGTACAACAGTTGGGAATCAACAATCCGACTATGCTCCCCCTGTAGTCAAAACGTTCAATCGACGTAAAATCGACCAAGGCGACCCAGTGGGGAGCTGGAAGTCGAAGAAAATCAAAGACGACCAACCCCGTGAACGCAAGGAAGGTGAGGGATTACTTCAAGCGCAATCCGAACCGTTCGATTCGGGACGTCGACAAGATGATAATTTCTTCCGTCTGGTTCTTTCAGCAGACAAAGTAGCTGACCAGACTTCATGCCTTTAAGGTAACGAAAGCGCCTAACCAAACAAAATACGTTGACCAGCAGCACCAGGAAGCTGTACCGCGAGTGGTTGGTGCAGCTGAAATGCATCGTAATGGACGACAAGACATACATTAAAACGAATACCAAGCAAATCTTCCGCCTGAAGTTTTTCGTCAGCAAGTCCCGCCTGGATATTCAGGAAATGTTCCAGAAGAAGAAGGTGGACAAATTTGCCAGAAATTACTTGTTGTGGCAGGCGGTCTGTGGGTGTGGCACATTCAGCAATCCGTATATAACAGACTTACCAACATCATCAATGGCCAAATATAAAGAAGAATGCCTCTTGAAGCGCCTGCTGCCCTTCCTCCGGTTCCACGAAGGTGATACTCTGTGTTTGTGATCGGCAACCCCACCAGTCTTCATCGCTACTCATAATCACCGTCTGCACTATCATTGTTCAATAGAGGTTCTATCTTGGAGCAACATGGATCTACAAGGCACGATCGAGCAACAACAGTCTCTGTTATCACCAGCACAACAACAGTCATCGTACACTGGACAGATCATTGTCGGAATGCTAACGGTGATAAAAAAGTGAGTTCCATGCTCACGTACATCTCGGCTATAAGCATCTACACTAGACATCGGTATCAACTAGGCTCGCCATCAATGAGTCGCATTTCGATTGAAGCGGTGAACTGGGTTCCAACCCCACTGGCAATTTTAATGTGTCATTAGTTTTATGTAATTATATGTTGTATTAAATGAAATGTTAGTTTAATTCTATTGGGTTGCCCCAAACCCCCCTCCTCCACCCCACCCTCCAACCAATATCGGGCGATGGCGAACCTGACGACCCACTGCATCCTGTCATCGAAAACACTGGAAGGTGATGAACCAGGTTCGGACACTCTGTTTTGGCTGGATCTAGCATCGTGCCATTACCCATAACTGGTGATGAAGTGGTATGAAGCAAACGATGTTGTTTTTGTAGCGAAGGTGGTAAATCCACCAAACTTACCAGAGCTTCACCGAAAAGAAAAATTGTAGGCAATTAGGAAGGGAAAGAGGGAAGGTCTTCAAAAACGACAAGAATTGATGAAAGTGTGATCACTGAAAATTTATTTTCATAAAAAAGCTTTCTCTTGTTTCGTAAACAAGGATTTTGTACATAAAACAAATGTCTTGTGTATTGCATGAATCATATTGCATTTTATCTGGTGAAATGCTATCATTTCAACCATCTACATATTGCACGAAATGGATTTCGTGAAGACCAGCCAATCGCTGCATTTCATTGGTCGTATTCATGCAAAAAACGCAGCACAAGTCCACGTGGTTACGCTTTTCGAGTCGATAAAGTAGATCTTCCAGTTATTCATGCAACCACTAGAGAGACGTTTCTTTTTAAGCTGCAACACAATATTCGTAATTCTTTTTATTGTTTTCGTATAACGCACGAATGTTTTTAACGTAGGACTACGTTTTTCTTTTCTATACCGGGCGCCGTTTCAAAATTATGAAAAATGAGAGCGTTACGCAAAAGTGAAAGGTTTTTGAACGCTTATAACTCTCGTTCGACTAAACAGAATGACTTCATTCATGCATCATTTTATCAAGAAGATTCACAAATTTTTCGCATCAAAATTTGAATGAAGTTCAATTAGTATAAGTACTTCAATTTTTCATTTGAAAATGACCTTCTTTTGCTCCCATACGAATTTGCAAATCAACAGGTTGAAAAATGTGTTTTCCCTAGCAAGGTCATAGGAAACGAGTAACAAATGTCTTCTTCTTCTTCAAACTAACTTTTCCCCGTCCCACACAAATTTCTGAACGCACGAAGCTATTGGTCGAGAATGACATCATATTTGCGCTACGCTCTGATTGGTTCGTACTGCCACAGTAACCTTGCCAGCAATTATGGAACACGTGGGAACGACCGAACACCAATAATCAGTTCTCGCTGTGCATCCGTATGCGACAGACGTGTTTGGCGAGCACGTTGTAGAAAACGCCGCCCGTGAAAACAAGAAGACCAGATTCATCCCTCGTCACTTGCAGCTGGCCATCCGCAAAAACGAGGAGCCGAACGAAGAAAGAAAGCCGAAGTGGAATCGAAAACATTTCTTCCCCGTCAACTAAATCCGTACTTTTCAGGATGACCAAATCAGTTTACCAACTAAAGAGTTGGGTTGAATTTTTCTATTGTGCTGTTGTTAATTCAATTACCGCATAACGGCTAAATATGGCAATTATTAAACGTCGCGTCCCCGATTATACCACAGAGAACGTTGAACAACAAACGAACGAAAGTCTAGAAGGGATAATTCGAGCCAAACTGCAACACATCAGTGACCATGTGGTGGAGTTCGCCATTGTTCCTAGTTATGCGTACCGGATTAGTTGCTGTTGGTGGGAAGCAAATTAGGCATATTTCTGTTGAGAAAATCATCCGTCTAGCGTGCACTAATTCAAACTAATTATTGTGGCGCAATAACAGAAGTTCGTCCCCTTTGGTGCAATTTGTATCACATTGCCTTCGTTGGTACCGCCTTCTTTTGTGCAATAGCATCCCACGCCATGACATACCAGCGCTTAGCTGAAATTTTGACTCAGTCTTACAACAGTCGTGGGGCTGTGCAGTGGCTGTTCGCACGCAGTTAGCGGCAGCAAGCACCTTAGATGGTGCACTGGCGAGCAGTCGTTGCCCACACTCCCGCTTCTTTCTACTCAATTTTTGAGTACAATTGTATGCTATCTCTTTTTCCCTCAAGGATGTGCTACTCAATTTTCGTTAAACAGTGGATCAACTCAATTTTTGATTAGATCAGCTTCTTACGAACATTTAGTAACATTTCCGCGAGAGAAAAGCGATAGCACACAATTGTACTCAAAAATTGAGTTAAGTGAAGCGGGAGTGCATAAAGACGTTGGTACAGTTGGCTGTTGGTGCCGATGCTCCTATCAACCTCGCTGCGAAAACATGGCTGCTAAAGCCTACGAGTTGGCTGGAAAAGCCGCCCGTGACGAGACAAACAACCCAAGGGGAATCGCAAACTATTTCTCCCTCGTCAATTAAATCCGTCCTTTTCAGGACGACCAAATCAGTTTATTAACTAAAGAGTTTGTTTGGTTGAATTTTTCTTTAGTCGGTTTGTAGTTCAATTACGCCGCGTCCCGGAGTATATCACAAAGACCGTTGAACAACTATCGAACGAAATTTTAGAAGGGGTAATTCGAGCCGAATTGCGACACGTCATAGACCGACTAGACTATGTGGTTGAGTTCGTTTTAGTTCCTAGTTGTGCATACCGGATTAGTTGATGGCAGGAACATTTCTGTTAAGAAAATCATCCGTCTAGCATGCACTGATTAAAACTAATTATTGTGGGGCAATAACTGAAGTTCGTCCCCTTTGATGCACTTAGTATCACATTGACTTCGTTGAATGAAAATTTGATTCAGTCTTACGGTAGTCGTAGTTCTGTACAGAGCAAAATGTGCTGTAGCAACGCAGTAGGCGTGCGACCATACTGGAGGGTGCACTGGTGAGCATTCGTTATCCAACGAGGACGCTGCGAGAAAAAAGGCTGCTGAAGCCTATGAGTTGATGGAAAAATGCCGCCCGTGACAACAACGGGACAAGAATCAGCCCATGTCACCTGCAGATGGCCACCCGCACCGACGAGGAGCTGAACCAAGAATACCAAGAAGAAACCCCAAGTTCAACCGTGAACAATGTTTCTCCCCGTCAACTATATCCGTCCTTTTCAGTACGACCAAATCAGTTTGCTTATAAAAGAGTTTGTTTGGTTGCATATATTTCTTGTGCTGTTTGAAATTTCAATCATTCGATAGGAATCAAATTATTTTGGGAATGTATGTGGTTCAACCATCGTAGAAAATACAACTAGGGCCGTATCATTATTAAAACCAAACGGTCCTTTTAAGCCACCAAATGCTATCTAAAGAGTTAACAATAGAATTATCTTACATATTTATTTCCCAATGCTGGTCTATCGTTCAATTAGCACTATTTCGGCCTAGACGTCTATCGGAAATAATAGACTATGAATTCCCAAACAGGCCACAACCATCTACACGGTGTTCAATAAGTTCGGATACACTTTCAAAATTTGTTAAAAAAATGAAAACATGTTTTTTATTTTTTGGATTTATGTTATTGAAAGCTATGTTTACAAGGAACGTTTACAACATTTCTCTTGGAATGACCCCCCTTTGTACTCCTTAACGAGCTTCAAACGTTTCTCGAACGCGTCGCAGGCGGCACGCACGGACTGCATGGGCATTTCGTCCCAGATTTTGAGAATTACCGTCTTGAAATGATCCAAAGTGCTGACCTTGTATTCGTTCAGCTTCGCCATCATATAGGACCAAACAAAAAGTCGAGAGGATTCAAGTCCGGGGAGCTGGGAGGCCACAAAGTTTTGTCCAGAAAGTCGGTTAAATTGTCCCGACACCAGGCTTGAACCACATTTGCCGTATGGGCTGGTGCACCGTCCTGCTGGAACACGTAGTGCTCATCGCCGTAGAGGCTTCGGAGACTGGGGGCAACAACCTTTTCCAAAACCTCAGTTTTGTAGTACGCCGCGTTGATTTTGACGTTTTTTCAATAAACACCAAGGGTAGCTTACCACGTTTGCATACTGCCCCTAAACCATCACCGACGCGGCACTTTGGAACCGAGGGATGTTTATATTGGATTCATGAATGCTGTCCCTCGATGGCGCCCACACCCGGTCATTTTGCACATTGTGCGGCTGCTGCAGCACGAACAGTTTCTCGTCCGAAAAAACAAACTCCTGACCAGCGTGCCGAGAGAGGATCCTCTTAGCTCGATCCAACCGCTTTTTGCTGGTAGCCTCCGAAACGCCATGGACCTTACGTTTTTGTAAGGCCTGAAACCAAGGTCCTTGGTGAGTATGGTGTGAGCGGTTCCAATGGAAACGTTGAGATCTGCAGCCGTTTTCCGGATTGAGCGGTTCTTTTTGCGCCGAATTCGCTCCCTCACGATCTTGATGACCCGTGGCGTCCTCGCTGAACGCGGCCGACCGGATCTCGCACGGTCATTGGTCGAGGACGTCTCCCGGTATCGCCTGATGGTCGTGTAGACAAAGTTCCGCTTGACCCCATGCGATTTCAGCAGCCGGAATATATCGCCGGGTCGCTCACCGTTCAAAAAACGCTTAATTACGAAGTCCCGATACTCTTTCATCGCACGTAACAAACGAACAACAACTAACAGAATGTCAACACCGCGCACATTCGGTAGCGTATGAATGAAGCTAAAGCTGACACCAATACCAATGCACAATATGTACATGGCGCATACCTACGCAATGATGAAAACTTGTATTCGAACTTATTGAACACCGTGTACAACGCAATAAGGATAATGATTACCAGTTGGTCGATCATATCAACAGAATATGCTCTCAGGTGCATTCTCGCTTCACCATCTCGGAAGGCAAATGTCCAGCTGCAAGGCTCGGAAGAAGAAAACGTACACGGAAGAAACAAAGTCCCCAAAATTTCATTTCCCCCAACTCTGGAGTTCGGTGCGGGAAGCCAAATTTGAGTATATGCCATAGTATTCAAATTTGAGTAACTGTATACAAAGTTTATGGAGGATAAATTTAACCGAATGCAATAAAACTCGTAAAAACCAAAGAAGAGAACTTTTCCGCACGGTTAGTTAGTAAATGTTATACAACTTCTAATATCTCGTGATGATAGAATAAAAACATAAATTTACTTGATAATTTTATTCATTTTGTTGTTTCTTAATTTTTAACAATAACGGCTAGTTTAATACCGTAACATATTTATTGTTTTTCGGTTTTTAAATCTAATATACTTCCAATAATAAAAGTATGCAAATGACTTCCATTTTTACTCAAAATTTGTTGTCAATGAAGTACTCACCCATTGAGTAATGTTTACCTTATGTGCAGAATCAAATTTACCCATATCTCCAGTTCAACAACAGTACTCAACTTTAAGTTTAAAAATACTCAATTATAGGTACTTTGTTTCTTCCGTGTATAGCACTTTATCTACCGGGTGTTGAAGCATTTTAACCCGATCTTGTCGTTTCCTCCAAAACAATAAGCATTATGACCAGCTTCATAATTGACATTTCCGAGCGGATTGAAAGCGTATCTGCCCGACTGACTTAAATCAATTGGCGGATGGCCCTGACGTCTCTGGAAATTCAAACTGCCCCTCGATCAAGCTGCCGGGAGAGCTAGCTTAACACGAGGTTTCCGAGCGAACCGAAGCCATGGTCAAGTAAACCAGCTTTATGACGAAATGAGGTGGTGTCAGTAGCTGTTCCCTCAAACCCCTTTTCAGGGCCATCAAAACAACTGGAAAAGAAAGTTGACATGTGTTTTGGAAAGCTGGAGGCTGGGTTTCGGGATAATCGATTGTGAAACATCTTTCCTGTGCCGAAGTCGTAATGTTTTCAACATGTACACACATATTCCTAGCAGAAACCGTATGCAATTGGAGGTGAATGAAACCAGCTTCTAGAGTAAAAGTTTTCCAAGTGAACAAAACTCATTCGCACTGCAAGGTATATTACGTGATATAGAGTATCTTGTTATCATATGTCTTACATATTATTTCCAGTGAAAGCAAGATGAATGAATTTAGATACCAAGATAGGCTATATCAAATAATAGAGATTGTAGTGCGAACGTTTAGTGTATGGGAATTTGATTCGGAAGGAAACCAAATTCGGTCACTCTTTAAACAATCAAGCGATCTAAATTGCACATTGCTTCGTAGTCCTACGTAAACTTCGTGTACAACCCCATTGGGCTGTCCCTTCTTGTTTTTTTTTCTGAGTTCTACGAGTGCCATTGATTACAAAGGCAATTATGATCTTTATATAAGGTACGAATTAGTTTCAATGCAGCTAAGACAGATAATTGATTTGGATACATTTCCCATGGAAGGTAATTATTTAAACTCACTTGCAAAAAAAATCTACACCCTTGCGCGTAGCCTTCCGGCACCTAACCGGAGCATTCGCCATGGCGGACGAAATCATGCGTGTAGTCATGATTTTGAGTTCTTTCTTCGTTTTATGGATCAATTTTCGCGACAAAATTTTTGGCAAAGATCTTACGATTCAGGTTGGCTCAGAAATTCTCAAAAGAACGCAGCTTGGGGACGTTGGGTGGGTTCACCGACTTGGGTACCACATCGATATTCAGCCGCTTCATCTCCTCCAACAATCGCTTCGAGTAGTAGGCCGACGCCAGATCTGGCCAGAACACCGCGTCGTCGCCCTTATGGTATTTCTGGATGAACGACGCAACTTACAGCAAGCACTTTGTACTATAACTTTCCCCGTTCACGGCCAGTCCCTAGCGAAAGAAAAGCGGATTTGACATTCCCTTCTCGCTGATTGTCAGCCACAGCAGCACCTTCTTGGGGAACTTGGTGTGTGAAGTGAACTTCCCGAGGTGAGCTCACTTCCTTCGTGGTGGAAGTAAAATACCAAGTGCCCTGCCAGTCGTTGTCATGCACACTACCAAAATCTCGTGTAAATTTCTGTCCCTGAGACCGACACATGCAAGCGTCCTTTAGCGCATAAGAATGTGTTGAAAGAGATGAGAAAATAAATTCAACCGAACACATCTTTTGTCAAATTGCGTATGTGCCAGTTTCAGGAGACATAATTTCACACGAAATCTTTCTTTACGTCCCCCAACTATAACGTTCTCCGACTTTACGTTCCCCGACTATTTACAGACATGGATTAGGTCTCGTGTAAAATTCACAATTTCTAAGTGTGTGGTCGAGATAGGTCTCGTTGTCGATCACCACCGCCTTGTCGCGATTTGCCGGGAAAATCGAGTTGATCATCTTATTCAGCCGCTGCCGCTGCGTCATTGCCTGCAGCTTCCAAACCAGTGGACGCGACTTCCACTTCCTGACCGTTTGAACTGACCTCCGGCCAAGCGCACGCAGCGATGTAGCCACTTTTCCCTCGGTCTTCCTCTTCAGCATCCTTTGAAGCTTCTTGTCGCTCAGAGTCGTCGGCCGTCCGGTTCTGGGCTTTCTTTCGATGCTCTGACTGTTGTCCAATAGACGCTGGAACGGGCATATCCGGCGTCTACAAAGTGCCACACGATGTCAGTTTTAGACGCGGCGGGTGCCGTTCTTTGAACGCGCACACTTTTGAACGGAGTTGCTTCACTGTTGTTGCCATTACGGTTAGAGTTCGGCTGATAAAGCTGTCAAATTTTGTCTGTTGTTTTATTGGTTACTATCATTGATGCTACATGGATAGTTTCGTCAGTGTGGCGAAGGTAAACCCATGGAAAATTGGCAATTTTTGTCAATTTTTTTAAATGCAAACGTTAATACAAACTGAGGATTATTCCGAGAGTCGAAGTGACTTTTGTCACTTGGTGAAGTGAGAAAAGTAACCTGCAGTGACGTGACTCTCCTTTGCCAATTTAATGGAGCATCACGTCGCTGGAAGTAAGTATGTCACTTCGATTCTCGGAATAACCCTCACTAAAATTAATTTTCAGTGTAAAAAAGATAGCGCAAATGATGGACAGGATTTGATAGGTATAGTTAAATCCAAGGTGCAGGCATTAAGTCTGAGAGAGAAGATTGATTATATCAACTTTGCAAAAATCTATCTAATCTGTGATGAAGTTTTTTCAGAAGCAGATAATTTCTCATCTCCATGCGAATCCATCTCCATCTAATCTGTGTTTATTGATTTCCTGGGCGTTTCAAAAATATCTGACTTGAAATGAATTTTTGGTGATCATTTTTATCTGCAGCATTTTTTGCGAGTACAATCTTTATTTGATGTAGAACTCAGACTGGCGTGTTTGTACGACCACAACACAATTCTGTAAACCACTTCTCTACCATGGAAATTGGTGGTGCAGAGCCCCATGGTTTGCGTGGTGGTTTTATTTTCGCAAAAAATAGTGCTTATTAAACACATAACATTCACCTTTTTTTCATTTTCTTCTTAAAACACGCGGTAGTTTGCTATCAATGTCTGATAACATTAAGACTCTAGGGTGCCCCTTTGTTGCCACTCAACTCTGTGCAGTCCCGGACATGAAACTAAAATACTGAGGCAACCCTGTTAAAGACGCTTTGAAAACCGAAAATCCAGACTCAGCATCGAATTGTACCTTAATGCACGCTGTCGTACACTCTGGTTGATTTGCTCGTGTATGGTTGGGCAATCCACTCTTTCTTGTAAGGTATCGGCGATAAATAAAGCTCTGGCAGTGTCTCTTCGTGTCGAAAGAGGCTCCTAATGAATCAGTAAGCATCGATCCTCGTACCTAGGCTAACGGAAAGGATCTCCCCTAGGTATTAACCGGAGCGAAAACACAGGAATCGGCGTTGGACGGATTCGACTCTTTCATCCAATTGTTGTAGCTTGGATTCTGTAAAGCGATCTTCAAGGACTGATCGGACCAACGAGGAGTATAATGACTTCAGGCAATAAACATCGGTAAATTTTTTGGTGATTCCAAAGATAAAAACTAACGTTCTACGTGCTTTGTAGACCACATATGAAAAATGCTGATTGTATGTTAGACGCGAATCCAAAATAACGCTTTAATCCTTCACGTGGCTCATCAGTTCAATATCTGCCCCTAATAAATTATAATTGAAGATGTTCGGGTCCTTTTTTTTCTAAAAAAGCAGATAACTGAGCATTTTGTTGGGTTCACTTCCATTCGGTTAACGATGCATCAGTAAGCGAAGGCATGAAGCTAACGCTGAAGAGTGTGACAATCGGCAATGGAACAGATACGAAGGTAGAGTTTGAGATCATTAGCATACGATAGTCGAGATCCCACGATGACAAGGTTAACATCGTTGAAGTTGAGCAAGAAGAACAACGGTCCAAGATGGCTACCCTAAAGTATTACCGATGTTACTGGATAAGTATCAGAACGATATTCACCAATAACAACCATGAGCTGGTGACCAGTAAGATATGATTGGAACCATCTTAATAGGATGCCATTGATCCTGAGTCCGCCTAGCTTAGCAATAGTTATAGCATGGTTCAGTTTGTCAATATAAATTACATCTGTTTTAGCACGGCCAATCATGCTATGAGAGACACAGCAAATTGGTGGTAGTGGAACGACCTGCTATGAAGCCATGCTGATGATCGTTCAAAAAATGCTTGCAGTGAGAAAGTTAACAAGTTCAAATAGCTTCAATAAAGCGCTCAGTGAGGTAATCCCGCGATAGTTGTAAACGTCTCGCTTGCTTCCTCTTTTATGAACAGGAAACATGTGAGCAGATTTCCAGCATGAAGGAAAAGTACTACTAAAAACAGACAATTGGAACTCATGGCTGAGCGGTGTCAAGTAGTCGATGTTCTTCTTGAGAAAGATGGACGGGATTTTTGGGGTCCTGGACAACAAGAAGATTTCAGTTTGGAAGCGGCTCTTGAAATAGTCGTATCGTTGAAGTCGATATCACCCAAAGTGTCACCATGCATACGGACGGTGCTTGCTGTGAGCTTAATGTGTTCTTCGGTTAGGCTATCATCGGTGAAAACCCTGCAGAACTTCTGTGTGTGACATTTTCAAACATCATGGACGATGGAAGACCAGACTTCTTTCGCGGCTCGTTCACATAGTTCCAAAACGCTTTAGGGTTTGATTTCATCTTGCGCTGAATCCTATGTTGATATCGCGAAAAGTTTTGCCGGCTGATCCGCTTATATTGGTGGTTAAACCGAACGTAATGACATTTTAGCTTAACCGTTCGGTGCTTCGTGAATTTTCTCGGCACCGTTCTTTTGGAAGACTTCAGTCTACGGAGTTCCTAAGTCCGTCAATGGTGTACGCCAAAACATGTGACGAAGTACTTGCCGCAACTTTGACATTATGAGTATCGAAGATGGTTCCCCTGTCAATACTGGAAAGCAGGTCAGCAATGGCGCGATAATCTGCTTTCCGAAAATCGTAGGAAACAACGTCTAGTGTTATGTGTCATGAAGCAGCTTTCTCTCCATAGCCAGGACCAGATGCACAGAAGATGAACGGAGCAACGACCAGAGCGCCAACAAAGCTACGGTAGTTCTCGTTTCTTACGTGATTGATTGGCGATAACGTAAAAGTACTGTACAGGGTATCCGAACATTATCCGGACAACAAAATGGTGCTAAAAATATATTTTATTGTTGGATTAAAAAGCCAATGCAAATTACAAGTTTTATTTGTTCATTTCCTAATGGCCACCTCATGCTGATATACACGCCTTCGAACGTTTCGGGAAGTTATTCACGAAGGCCGCGAGTTCTTCGTCAGATATTTGTTCCCAAACCTTTAAGAGAGATGTGCTAGTGATTCATGAGGTGTACTGCAAGTTCTCGACTCCAAGATGGACCATACCGAATAGTCCATCGGATTCAAATCCGGTGAGTAAGAAGGCCATTCATTTTTCGTTAAAAAGCTTGGCAAAATGCGTTTTCAAAGACTTATAGGCTTTTTTTGTTCCACACCCAAAATAAAAGAGCAAGATTGTAATGCAATTTCGCATGATTTGGTTTCATTTCTCGTAATGGATCGCAACTTGGAGAAAGAAAGCAACATTGGTCGTGGGCAAAAAAGCAACACATCAATTCGATTAGAAAAATTCAATGTGTGCGTGATGTTGTACAGTTGATTAGTAGTAGTAAATTCAATGGCGCACAAAAAAAAAAGATTTCCATCCACTACCGAGAGTCGAACCGCGACCGTCAGCATGACGGCTCTTCATTGTAACCATCCAGTCACCACAACAAGCTGAGGTGAATGGAATAAAAGCCCTACAGTTTCTTCGGTTTTTGAGGCACTCAACGTAACAACAATGAAGCAAATTTCGGTCGCACACACTTACATGGCTTCGTTTATTTCATAAACCGCATGGTGACTTGATGAGAGGGCGATAGGAGTGTGATGACGAGTGCAGATAAAAAAAATAGAACACTTGACAGCGGAATAGCAACAGAGGCATACGGCGTAGCGGCGTTCTGTGCCATTGTCTCACCCATATTGAGAAGTTGTTGACGGTTGAACAAAAACCCAACGGTTGCTGCGATTGTCGAGGCACTAGGCACACAGCGATAACCACTTGCACACACTTTCATGGCTTTGTTTATACCATAAAAAGCTTTGTGGAACATGATGGGCAAATTTGCCTTTTCAGAATCATGCGGATTTCTCAAGATATGATTGCAAAAACTGCAAAATTGCAATTTTGCATTTTTTGCTACAATTTCAATTTTTGGGTGCATGAGCCGGCACCCAGTCTTGTTGAAAAATCCATTCTTCTTCTTCTTCTTTTAGCATTTCAAGCTTATTGCTTTTAAAATTTGCTTATTGCTTGCTCTCAACTTAGTGTTCTACACCCAAAAGTTGAAATTGCAGCAAAAAATGCAAAATTGCAATTTTGCAGTTTTTGCAATCATATCTTGAGAAATCCGCATGATTCTGAAAAGGCAAATTTGCCCATCATGTTCCACAAAGCTTTTTATGGTATAAACAAAGGCATGCAAATGTGTGCAAGTGGTTATCGCTGTGTGCCTAGTGCCTCGACAATCGCAGCAACCGTTGGGTTTTTGTTCAACCGTCAACAACTTCTCAATATGGGTGAGACAATGGCACAGAACGCCGCTACACCATATTTCACTGTTGCTATTCCGCTGTCAAGTGTTCTATTTTTATCTGCACTCGTCATCACACTCCTATCGCCCTCTCATCAAGTCACCATGCGGTTTATGAAATAAACGAAGCCATGTAAGTGTGTGCGACCGAAATTTGCTTCATTGTTGTAACGTTGAGTGCCTCAAAAACCGAAGAAACTGTAGGACTTTTATTCCATTCAACTCAACTTGTTGTGGTGACTGGATGGTTACAATCAAGAGCCGTCATGCTGACGGTCGCGGTTCGACTCGCGGTAGCGGATGGTAATCTTTTTTTTTTTGTGCGCCATTGAATTTACTACTACTAATCAACTGTACAACATCACGCACACATTGAATTTTTCTAATCGAATTGATGTGTTGCTTTTTTGCCCACGACCAATGATGCTTTCTTTCTCCAAGTTGCGATCCATTACGAGAAAAGAAACCAAATCATGCGAAATTGCATTACAATCTTGCTTTTTTATTTTGGGTGTAGATGCACTTCCACAGTTATTCATTGAGAGCTTTCGATGCCAGGTACCATTTTTGCATTAATATGATTGTGTGGCAAGTACAATCATACGCTATGCCCAGGGAGTCGAGAAATTTTCCTTAACTAAAAATTCCTAGACCAGACCGGGAATCGAACCCAGCCACCTCCAGCATGGTGTTGCTTTGTAGCTGCGCCTTTACTGACTGAGCTAAGGGAGGACCCTGAAAAATCCATTCATTATTGCCAAAAAACTGCGATGCCCAAAAAGCTATTGTGTCAGTAAGTAGCTTCTGATAACCGCTTGATTCACTTTCACCCCCTTGCCGATGAAGTTCAAAAGGGTTTTGCCGGAATTAGTTATTTCAGCTCAAACCTTGACTCTTTTATATTCTTTCACGATTTTTGGAAGCAGCAGGAAGCTACTGCCGATCATTGTGATGGTTCTGATCAGTCTTGGTAAAAGTCATGCTCATTAGATTCAAAAGCGTGGATTTTCAGGCACCATAACATTGACTAGTTATAAGTTCCAAGCGAAAATCAAATGATAACTCATGACAACAAACGTAACCAGAAGAATGAACGTTCAATTTTCAAAATGCTTTGATATTCATTTGTGGAAACAAGTTCATTTTCAAAACGAATTTCGAAATGTCAGAAATGAAATTCAATCAACCACAATGAATATCAATTACCCGTCGGGATCGGAAAAAATGCAAGGGCAGCCCAGTCCAGGGTATAATTGCAAAACATTGCTAGCATCTATTCCTCTGGGACGATGATGACGGCCCTGGTTGTTCCATGTTTGGATTAGGATTCAAAATCACTTAGTAATGAAAAATCATCACAAGAGATGATATTCAGATTTCATCAAATGAAATTCATGCTTACCGATTGATCATCAAAACAACGGTGACAGCAGATTTTTGACCCGCACATAGAGCCGACTTCATTCATTGCAGCAAACAAAATTCAGTTGGCATAGAAGTGACAGCAGTAACCATGAAAACCGGGAAAGTAAAAATCATCATTACACTGGGCTAAAATCATTTCACTTCTCATTGATATTTTATGAAAATTTAAGGCACTGGTTCTGATACACTGAACGATAGCGGCCCTCGGATAAGTGGTTCAGGAGAACCGTAGCTTTTATCAACCGGTTTGCTTTCATGGTGTCATTCAAGAAGTGATTCTTGCACAGTTTATACGACTGGAGTTGTCGTAAACTATGGCCCCAACGGAAAATTTTGAAATTTCTAATGATTTCGCCAACTTTTGGATGGAAATCGAAGAATTTCGCTTGATTATCTCGCGCATTTGTGGAGTGCGAATGATGCACTTTTTTCCTCTCCAGTCCTCTCCAGTCAACTAGCGTTCCACTGTAGATTTTGCCATCATTGCAATCACTGAATTAGTTTTTTTTTCTTTTCGAAAGAGTTCAATTACAACTGCGTGCAACTCATTTGGCTTCATTTCGAATGTATTAGAAATCACAACAAATGACAATGAGTCAAGATGTTACACTATGTAGGTATGCTTAGTTTAATCCGCTTGGTTGTGTTGAGGCATGCCGACAAAGTCTGTACGGATAATTTGCAATAACCCTGTACACCGTGTCTAATATAGGCTCATACACTTTTTCCTTGCATTGGTGTCGTGCAACTACCCAACATTCTTCACGTATGGTTATGTACGAGTGTTTACCTTTTACCAGTGATGAAGGAGTTTCGTGCTGTGGTGATAAAAAAGTTTTTGAAAGATGAGCGCCCGGGCGCTATTATCAGAAATTTGAAAAACCTCGGAGTAAAGCGGGACCATCCGAAGGTACCGTGACACCTGCTCGTTGGATTACCGGAAGAGATCTGGTCGTACTCATACGGTGCGGACTGACTGAGTTGTTAAAGTGGTCAGGGAACGGATTAGACGAAAATCACAGCGCTCTGTACGTAAAATGGCCGCAGATCAGAATGTTTCAAGATTGTCAATGCACAATATACTGCAAAATGACCTCTGATTCCAAGCTTTCAAGAAACGTAAGATAACGTAGCTGTCGAGAAGGGTGGTAACTCCAGAATGAAACGCTGAACAGCCAGGATCCCGATAAAAGAAACCACCATGAGGCGGTTGCCACGAAATATATGGTAGATTATAGTCGTTAAAAATTATAAACTCGTCAATTGTAGCACTGTTACTGTTTCTAAGAAGAAAATTATGATTTCCTAGCAAAACTGCAATGTTAAAGCTTATATTTCAACAGCATTGAGTATGTTTGCATGTGCATTCAATCTGCACCGATTAATTGTAATATAAGATTGACTTAATCCACATCACTATGATTTCAAATAAATATTTTATCACTAGAAGAGATTGAGCAAAATATATCTAATATTATTGGAATAACTCTGCTTATTAAAATATCGCAATTTTACGAGTCGATATGTTTCGCTAAGAAAAAATGTACCGAATGCAATTGGTTCTTTTTGATACTTATCCTGAATCACTTTTTAATTTCTGCTTTTATTCTTGTTAACTCACCTGAACGAGCTCGCCATAATGTCACCAATATTGGACAAGCACAGCAGCATCAAAGGGATTCCGAGGATGGCATAAAATATCGTCGATATTTTACCCATATGCGTTTTTGGTGCAATGTGTCCATAGCCTAAGAAACATAGAGAGAGAGAGAGAGAGAGAGAGAGAGAAAAAAAGTTACGTTATATCATTTCTAAAACGAAAAGGGAAACCTAGAATGGATATCGCAATAAAACCCGTCTTATGAACAAGAGAAGAGACTCTTTTCCACGCGATTGCAATTTTAAAGCGACGGTTTACGATTATGTCAAGCGCTATAAAGCACTGAGATAGGGGTATTAGGGGTATAATGAACATACGATGGAAATTGAACACACATTAGGTTCACTTAATTGCAGTCCTATATGAGGCTTCAAGTGTCAATAGCCAAAATGTACTAAACATACTATTTACCAATACCCTAGCCGGAATTTGGTTCAAATAATCGAAATATATCGGAAAATAAATGTCGTTCGTAAACGAATGAAAATGCTAGAAAATGCTTGCATACTTGAAATGGTTTTATGATATTTGTAATGAAACTTCCAACCATTTGTACTTAGGATCAGTTTTTTTGCAACTCGAAGCATTACTTTTAGATGTTTTATCGTTGAAGTTGAGAACAGGTTTGAATTATAATAGTTGATTAGCAGTAAACTGAGCTAGCCACCTTACTCTAGCCAAACCAGCAGTCTTTTCAATAACCTGTTGATAACATACAGCATCGTATTTATTGAGAATGTTTAGTACTTAGACTAAGTGTCTATACGGTTTATAAATAATTTTGCATTCTACCTATAGTGTTTGAGAAAGTTAATAGAATGGAGCAAATACTTTGTCATATAATTGTTATTTGATATGCTTAAAATAGGTTTCTGCTTATGGTACCCATTATGCCTCCAATACCCCTACAGTCAAATCTTATTTCTATCATGAGTCGTTTCCGCTCGTTTTCTTCCGCTGCAAGTGCAAGGTTCAGTCCGCAAGAAGCTGAAATCCTGGAAAATACTGATACGAGCTGCTTGCAATAGGTTTCGGATTACAGACAGTGTGTCACTCGAAAAATTTCACCATTTCTTTTTTAAATTGGATTATGGAGTAATGGAAAGTTGATTTAAATACTCTAAACTGCGCTCCAGTTCCTGGTCTCAGTCGTTCACCATAAAAAGTGGAAGTGTACGGCATTGGAAATCACAATTTCAATTCAAAGCCACAATGACGACACTTTATAGTGTCGGAAACGCAAATCTTGGTAATGACCTTTCAGTCCATTTACCTTTCAGCGTCATATGAACTTGTCATTTCCATTTAAGTACTGAATAAGGCCATATTTAAATTGCCCCTGGGTATTTCCTCAACGTGAGCCACTTTGAGCAGAAAAGAACAAAATCAAATCTTTTGCGTCACCGCTTCTAACAGTTCCGTCTACGAACAGCGAGTGTGCTTGCTGCATGGCGAAAATATTAAACACATTTTATTGACATTGGATTTGAATTCAAAATTTGGCAGAGATGGCCAATGTGGTAAAAAATGAAAGCAAGGGAAGGTCCATTAATTACGTCACGCAGTAAGGGGGGAGGGGGTTTTTGGGAAAACGTGATGATCCATACAAAAACATTTGAAGGTCCATACAAAAAACGTGACAAGGGGGGGGGGGGGGTTATAAAAAGTCATTTTTTGCGTGACGTAATTAATGGACGTTCCCCAAGATGTGTAATAGCTTTTGTCAAGACTTGCTTTATCCCATCGGTCGTTGATTGACGTGGGAGGCGATCGAAAAACATTCCTTGAACTTATTTATATCGTCAAGCTTCTTTCCTCGAATGAGGAATCCCCGTCATACTCGTGTGCTTTATTGATTTATCACATGGTGTAGCACAAACCGTGGGAGTTCACGTTTAATCTGTGCATCTACAATCAAAATTCAAGGGCGTCCTACCGATCAATCGCTAAAAAGCCTGGAATTGCAAATACCACTGTATCTCGTGTGATAAGAGCCTTCATGGAGCATCTAAGTGCCCGAAAGAAGGAAATAGCCAAGAAAGTGGTGCAACGGTTCTAGAACCGTCCAAACATGTCAATTCGAGATGAAGGTGGCAGTCGGTTTTGTGCAGAAAACCATGTAGCGTGCTGAGTTACATGTTAACATGGTGCGAAAAACCAATACCGAAATGTAAAGCAAAACGTCCATGCAAAAACCCGCGCCCAGAAACTTTACAGGAAGCTGCTCACTAAATCGTGTTGCATTGTGATGGATGACGGAACTTACGTCAAGGCCGACTTCCGTCAACATTCTGGGCAAGAATATTTCGTTGCTAAGTCTAAGTTCACATTGTTCCGCATTGTCCACGCTTCTTGAAACAATCTGTTGGAAACGATTAAACCACTACACTAGTGCTGAGAGACAAAGGTAAACAATAAAATGCAGCTATAAAAAAGAACTATTTATCAATTATTTTGAAATGGCAGCGGTTATTCACTGCATCCTTAATCCTTGGGTCTAGTGCTGGGGACAGAGCTCTCCAAGCTGCCATCTATGGCAAGTATCCTTCACCTAATGACGTTGCTCGGGCTGATCCTGCCTCATCTTTCAGATCGCTGCACTGTGGGACGAAACGCCAAAAACATGAACTTTTTACAATAACTCGTAAAAACGTGTTCGTAACATTTTGGTGTCTTGGGATGAAAATTTTCAAAAAATATAACGCATTTAAAAGTGACAAATCTTAGTTCGCAGCTTAACCACAGGTGCCGCTGCAAACTTGATTTTTTTTAAATGATGAGATAGAGAGTTAGTGTTTTGGGCAAAGTTGTAGATAATTTTAATACAAACAACATTGCTAAAATCATCAACCTTCTATCTGGTCACTGTGCCGAGGTACGTGTTTTTTAAAATGACAGGCCATGGAAACTAGTTTTTTGTGATTATTTAATAAATGTGCAGGTTTAGGTCAAAATAATGTTCTACAAAGTTGTGCAAATAATCAAAATATAAATTTTCTCTGCACTCACCTTACGTCTAAAACCTTTATGGGAGAAGTTATAGTAGTTTTATTGTGAAAAATATACGTTTTTCATAGCCCTTTAGCTGGCGGGGATGCAAGTGGATGCACATGAAACCTCATAGGATTCAAAATATAGGATGTATTATAGCATATTATGTTGGTTTCATGTGTATCCATGATTATCGCCAAGGGTGAACCTGTGTTCTATTAAGTAGCGAATATACCATTAAAACTATCATAAATGCAAAGAAATCACCTTTAAATGCGTTATATTTTTTGAAAATTTTCATCCGAAGACACCAAAATGTTACGAACACGTTTTTACGAGTTATTGTAAAAAGTTCATGTTTTTGGCGTTTCGTCCCACAGTGCGCTGCCTTCCAAATCCTCTGCCCCCTCATTAACCGCCTTTATGAACTACCAGAACGTAGTTGGTATCAACAGTTCCCTCGCCGAGTACCAGTTGGCATGCAGTGACGCATGCTACGATGTGTACGCCTTCACGGAAACCTGGCTTCACATAAATACATCATCGAAGCAACTGTTCGACGACACGTATAATGTCTACCGGCTAGACCGATTGTCGCTCAATAGCAACAAGAAATCTGGAGGTGGAGTTCTTCTTGCCGTGCGCTCAAAATTCAAATCTCGACTTCTGAAGCCTTCAGAAGACTCAACGGTTGAATATCTTCGTGTGGCGATATCCACTAAAACCGGGACTCTGTTTATTTGCGTGGTCTATATTCCCCCAATCGTGTTAGCGACAAAAGCGTTATCGAAAAGCATGCTCTTTCTTTGGATTGGATCGTGTCACAAATGGGACCAAGCGACAATATCTTTATCGTGGGAGATTTTAACCTAAGCACGATTTCATAGAACATCGATATTAACAGCATCCGCTATCCAGACAATTCCTGTTCGTCTTTCAGACCGGCCTCTCTCTTCTTGCTTAACGCTTATTCTACCGCTAGAGTTCGGCAAATTAATGGCATTCCTAACGCAAAAAACCGCAACAAATATGTTTCATCAGCGAAGAATTTGGCCAAAGATGTTCCGTTCTTCAATCTCCGACATCACTTGTGAAAAGCTGCAGAAATCATTCCCCTCTGCTTCTGACACTGGAGTTTAATCCGAAGCACAGCTTCCATGACATCATCGAAAAAGTTTATTATGCCCAATGCTGATTACGAGTAAATGAACAACTCTTTCCTTAACCACTTCACGCCGGATTGGAACACGACCCTTGCAAACGGGGATACGAATTCTGCTGCTTCGACTATTTGTAGTATTTTTCTGTACGCCGTTGATCAATTCGTGCCTAAGAAACTCAACCGTAAGCCTCCTAAACCTGCTTGGATTAATCCCGATCTCAAACATTTGAAACGTGTTAAAAGGGAAACACAGCATATATCGCACCGATTCTACAAGGACAATCTACGCACGTGCCAACGACGATTACAAACACCTCAATAACCGCTTATACAACTGTCATCAGTCTCAATTCCAGAGTCGTCTCAAAACGAAACCAAAAAGCTTTTGGCGGTTCGTGAATGAACAACGGAAACCAGTTTACCAACCACTATGACTGACGGCATAAATGAAGCTGACTCTGTCGGGAATATCGCCAACTTTTTCCATAATCAGTTCAGTAGAGTCTTCTGTGACAAAACTATGGATGCCGAGGGCCTCGAAGCTGCTACTTTCAATGTTCCCCGCTTATCTGTATTTGGCTCTGCTTTCACTATCCAAAGTGATATTGTGTTTTCAGCCGGGAAGCAGATGCAAAATTCAGCTGGATGCGGTCCTGATGGTATTCCTTCAACTGTTCTGAAGAGTTGCCTTAACAAACTCGCTGCGTCCTTGGCTACGGTTTTCAGTTTGTCATTAACTTCCGGTGTGTTTCCCGAATGCTGGAAAGAGTCGTTTGTTTTTCCAATACACAAAAAGGGATGCCAACGATCCGTCGCCAACTATCGTGGAATTGCTGCACTAAGGTCTGTTTCTAATCTATTCGAACTCATTGTTCTCCAAAGGCTGGTCCATGACTATTCACAGACTTTTTCTTCTGACCAACACGGTTTTATGCGCAAGCGCTCAACGGCGACTAACTTTACCGAATTTACATCGTCCATCATCCGTGAAATGGAACGCGGTCATCAAGTAGACGCCATATACACAGATCTCTCTGCGGCCTTTGATAAAATGAACCATGAGATTGCAATTTCCAAATACGACAAAATGGAAGTTCACGATCAATTATTGAACTGGCTCCGCTTATATCTGACTGGTAGATCTATGTTTGTCAAGATTTCAGATTATGCGTCGTCCAGCTTTTCAGTAACATCCAGCGTTCCACAAGGCAGCCACCTTGGCCCATTCTTTCTCCTGTTATATATGAACGACGTAAATTTGGTCCTCAGATGCCTGAAATTATCCTACGCGGATGACCTAAAACTGTACTACGTCATAAAATGTCCAGAAGACGCCCACTTTCTTCAGCAGGAACTACAAGTGTCCGACGACTGATGACGGATCAACAGAATGTCCTTTAATGTATCCAAATGCTCGACTATCTCCTTTGGCCGAAAACGTGCGATGTATCTCCACGACTACATCCTTCGAGGAACGCGCTTGAAACGTGAAACAACAGTAAAGGATTTGGGAGTAATGCTAGACACCAAACTGTCATTCGAGAACCGCATTGCCTATATAGTTTCTGAACCCTCATCGCAGCTAGGATTCAAAAAACTTCGCAAAAAACTTCAAAGACGTTTATTGTCTGAAGGCACTATACTGCTCTTTGGTTCGTCCTTTTTTGGAGTACTGCGCTGTCGTTTGGTCTCCTTTCTACCAAAATGCAGTTCAGAGGATCGAAGCCGTTCAGCGAAGGTTTATACGCTTTACTTTGCGACATCTTTGTCGGCAAGACCCCAAGCTACGAGAGTCGGTGTAAGTTCATTAAGCTGGAATTGTTGGAAGGGAGGCGTATGGTGGCCAAAACGGGTGACCTTCTTCAGGGATACATCGACTGTTCCACTTTAATTAGTCTCTTGAACATCAACACTCGAAGACGAAACTCAAGGACCAACTACGGCAAACATGAACCTGTTCAAAGCATGTGCCGCGTTTTCAACAGCTGCTATAATGTGCTTGATTTTAATGTATCCCGTGAGGTTAATAAGCGTTGTTTCCGAAGATGTGTGTGTTAATTGTTGTATGTAATTCAATTTTTTCTTATTGTCATTGGGATAAACATTTTTATCAATAATAAATAAATTATAAATACATCTGGCAGTCTTAAGAAAAGGTGAAAAGTCTGGCCCGCAAACTATGTTATTAATATATAACTTGCCACTACTTAGGGAACGTCCATTAATTACGTCACGCAAAAAAAATGCTTTTTATAAACCCCCCCCCTTGTCACACTTTTTGTATGGACCTTTAAATTTTTTTATATGGATCGTCACGTTTTCTCAAACCCCCTTACTTTGTGACATAATTGATGGACCTTCCCTTATGTCTTTTCACTAAGAAATTTTACGAGGATTATAACAACACTCAATACGAGACTTTAAAATTGGTTCACTGCTTTAGAACCAACAATCAATATGCAACTAGCGATTTGAAATTGGTTCACTGTTGTAGAACCCATTGGTCCGAAGTACACCTTCAAGCCAGCACCTTGCCTTACATATTTGCACCTTTGTTTTGATTTGCTGTGTTATTTTGACAGAATATCTGAGAGTGTGTTCGTGTGAGTTTATTACTAGGGGCACATTATCAAACTTGGGACCGAGCTTGGGACCGATGTGCTAGTAGTGACTGAGCGAAGAAAAAATCGTATTTGTTCGGGATTTGTCTTAGAGTTAGTCGATGTTAGAACCTCATTGGATCCAAATAAACCTTATCCCGCTGAACTGTACAATACGTTTTTGTGTTATTCGGTGCTAGAATTTTCGTTTTTCTTCTGATTCGCTGTTTTATATCGACAGAATGTTTGAGGGAATATATGTTGTGTGTTGTGTTATGAAAGATGATTCATTAAACTTGGGACTGATGCGCTGGTACTTCCTGAGCCAAAAACTATATCCATTTACTTCCATTTTTGACTATCCGCTTCCTGATAATAAGATCGTTGTGGTTTCGCGGGTCCTCCCTTTGGTTAGTCGGTAAAGGTGCCGCTACAAAAAAAATACCATGCTGGACGTGACTGGGTTCGATTCCTGGACTGGTCTATGAATTGCTCGCTAAGCAAAACGTCTCCAATCCCCACTTAGTATTGGAACATAGACTTTTGCGCATATTTCGGATACACATTAACAATAAAGTATTCTGTTTTAACTAAAATGTTCGACTTTATGTGAACTTTAGAAGGAAAATACTAAAAATCTTCTCGATTTCGAAGAAATTCGCGGACTTTTTCCCGGAATACGTTTCATCAGCCGGCGCACATGACGTGGCTGGATAGCTCAGTGGTTATCCGTTCTGCTTACTGAGCAGATGGTCGGGAGTTCAATCCCAGGACCGTCCCCTTCCTTGACATATGTCACTTGGCTCTCACCACTAGATTAAAAATAAATAAAAAGCCTTCATTGATCGCCTTCATTGATCGCATCACTTACCACAGTGAATCCATGATCTAAAAATAACCTGCCTTGCCTCTCACTAACACAAAAACTATCCTTCCCTTGAAAATTGTGGAGACGCAGAGGTAAACACGGTCTCTAACCAACGATTGTCAAACTAATCATCCTCCCCCCTCCCCAAAGACCGTGAGGACGTGACCGGCGCCGGTATTGATCTATAAATAGATTGAATTAGTGAACTGGTACATTGAAGATGTAAAGCTACTCCCAAGCTCCATCTATGTGGTTCTCTTTGCAATTACACTAGTTCTGATCAAGTAACGGAGTAGCAACTACGCTACGCCCGTTTTTTAACGTAGAACTACGTTTCTCTTTTCTATACCGGGTGCCGTTTCAAAATTTTGAAAAATGAGAGCGTTACGCAAAAGTGAAAGGTTTTTGAACGCTTATAACTCTCGTTTGACTAAACAGAATGACTTCATTCATACACCATTTGATCAAAAAGACTCACAAATTTATCGCATTGAAATTTGAAAGAAGTTCAATTAGTATAAGTAGTTCAATATTTCATTTGAAAATTACCTTCTTTTGATCCCATACAAATTTGCATATCAACAGGTTGAAAAATGTGTTTTCTTTAGCAAGGTCATAGGAAACGAGTAACAAATGTCTTCTTCTTCTTCAAAATAACTTTTCCCCGTCCCACAAAAATTTCTGCACGCACAAAGCTATTGGTCGAAAATGACATCATATTTGCGCTACGCTCTGATTGGTTCATACTGCCACAGTAACCTTGCCAGCAATTATGGAACACGTGGGAACGACCGAACCAGGGATGCCATATTCACAGACAGTTCTGTAAATTTGCAGACTTTTCATTTTTATTGCAGACTTTTTTAACGATGCAGACATTTAGCAGACATTTTATTTATGTAGCAGACTTTTACAGACATTTGAAATATATAGTAAATTTCAAATAAAGGTATTCTCTGAAGTTCGGACTCAAAACGTATGAGGTTTTCAACAGTATAGTAGATACGATAAGAAACTTTTTGGAAATATTTTAAAATGTCGTAGGTATCATTTAAAGTAGAAATCCTTGAAAAAATAAAGGTTCACAACAATACAAATCATAATTGAAAAACTTAGAGACTTCCTCGAAAAAAAAACTTCGCCTATGGTCAGATAAAAACTTCTCAGAAGTATTGGGAGGAATCAGTTCATGCAAGAAGATCCTTCAAAAATTCATTACCGAAGTTCAAGATCATACTTACCAGAATTTCAAGACAAAATTTCCCCAATAATCAGGAGAGGACTTATCAGAGCTTCAGGAAGAAGTGTGGGGGAGAGGACTCCTCTGAAGTTTAGAATTTTTCAGAGGTTTTGGAGTTCTTCCTAGAAATTCAAGATTGAACATCCCAGAAGTTCAGAAAAAAATCCTCCCCAAATTTCAGACGGAAGCTAACCAAGAAGGGCACTACGTATAATTTCCCAACAAATCTGGAAAAAAAAATCCTCGGGACGATGCGTCATAGAAGTTGAGGAAAGCACTTCTCTCAAGTTCTGGAAATAACTTCCCAGAAGTTTCGGAAGAAACTTCTTAAAATTTCAGTTGGAACTCCCTAAAAGTGCTCGGCAGCTTTTCCAAAGCTCAAAGGAGAACATTCTGCATTTCAGAAAAAGGATTTCTCAAAATTCTTTAGGGAGAAAAGAATGAAACTTTCCAGGAGCATTGGGGGGTACTTCCTTCTAATTTGAGCACGAATTTCCCATGAATTTCCGGATCAAACTTCCTGAAAGTACTGGAAAAACCCTCCCAAAAGTTCAGAAGGGAACTTCTCAGAAGTCTAGGAATTAACTTCAAGAACAAATTTAAAGGAATGTCCCTAAAAATTTCGGAATAAAATTTTCCTCGCAGTGCCGGATGGGACCAATCAAAAGTTTTTAAAGAATATGCTCAGGAAAAAACTTCCTCGAATTTCAGGAAGAAACTTACCAGGGATGGCATTACCTTTAGGGTCAAGAATGAATTTTTCAAAAAACTCAGTACTCCTCAGAAATTCACAAGAGGACTTCTCAGAAATGCAAAGAGACCAAAAGTTCAGTTGGAACTACCCTGAAGTGCTAGAGAGCTTCCCTAAAGTTTCGAATCAAACATTCCAGCATTTCAGAATGAGAACTGCTCGAAGTTCACAAAATCTCAGAAGTTATGGTAGATTATTTTGATAAAGTCAGGAAGAAACTTTCCAGAAGTATAGAGGGATCTTTCTAGTAGTTCAAGCAGGAATTTCTCAGAAATCCAGGAACAAACTTCCCCGAAGTTCAGGACAATACTCTTTGAAGTTCAGAAGAGATTATTTCGGCAGTTCAGAAAAAAACTGCTCAGAAAAACTGGATGAAACTTCTAGGAAGAATCTAGCAAGAAGATTTTCCAAGAAATTCTGAAGGGTACTTTCTCAAAGTTTTGCAGAAACTTGTAGTTTTGTAACTCAAAATTTTGTAGTTAAGAATGGGACTTATCAGAAATTAAGAAAGTAACTATGTTCAGGAAAAAATTTACCAAATGTTTCTGGCCAAGTAACCACGAGGCTATAATAGCATGCATATATAGGGCATATGTATTACGTCTAGTGCATCATTGAAGTTGAATTAAAGCTGAAAAGGACCCCATTAAGATCGAACTAATGCTATATCTTTTGGAAGGCCATAAGACAATGCTAAAGTAGCATTATTGCATTGGTAATGCATCACTACATTATTAGGCTAGTCTAACGCTTCATTACTTGACAACTGTTGAATTGATGCAATCCCGCATTACCGATGTTGATTTTGGGTTGGATCAGTGCAATAATATAATGCTTGTGGTTACTTGGGTAAGGTTGGGTTCTTAAATGGGATCTTCGAAGAAGATAAGGATTGACTGCCAAGAAGTTCATGAGGAATTTTGCCTGAAATTCAGGAGGAAACTTTCCAGAATAAAGTAAAAAGCCTTGCAGAAGCTCAGGAGAGAGTTTCCCTGAAATTTAAGAGAAAACCGCTGACTAACCGAAGAAGCAAGCTATACAAAAATCATTCATATGACCATAATGATATTGATGATCATGAGTGATGATGACACCATATTGAAATATGGTACACACCATTAAAGGTTATTGTTGAATCAAAAAAAAAGTCTTGAATTTATCAAATGAAAACTAAATTTTGATTTTAAAATACAAAACTGGAAATAGCGTTACAGGGGGAAAAACAACTATGGAAAATTGCGTCATCTATGCGAATGCTACAAGCTTCAGTATCACTTAAAAAATATGAAACAATAGTGTAAGGTTGCATACAATCCAAGAAATAGATGCAGACATGTTTACATAATCACACAAATAGCGATAATGACATAACTCGCTCTCTTAATATTACGCATTTTCGTTGAAAGAATATACGTAATTTTCTAAAAAAAAATTACAGACTTTTATTGACATTCCCAGACATTTCAAATGTTTATCACAGACATTTGAAAAAAACATCTGGCATCCCTGGACCGAACACCAATAATCAGTTCTCGCTGTGCATCCGTATGCGACAGACGTGTTCGCAACGTGCGCTGGTAGAGAACGCCGCTCGTGAAAAGAAGAAGACCAGAATCATCTCACGTCAATTGCCACTAGCCATCCGCAACGACGAGGAGCTGAAATTTTTTTTCTCGGGTGTGACCATTTCACAGAACGGTGTCCTGAGGAGCTGAACGAATGAAGAAAGCCCAAGGGAAATCGTAAACTATTTCTCCCGCGTCAATTAAATCCGTCCTTTTCAGGACGACCAGCTTACTAACTAAAGAGTTTGGTTGAAGTTTTCTCTTATGCTGTTAGTAATTCAGTTTCCGCGTCATGGCTGAACATAGCATTCATTAAACGCCGCGTCCCATAGTATATCACAAAGGATTAACGAACGAAATTGACGAATCCAGGTTGAACAAAGCAGAAGGCACAGTGTGTTGATAAATCTGACAGCTCCCATGTTAAAGTATAGGACGAACATTTTAAAATGCTTCTAAAAAATTCAAATGAAATTCTTATTAAAAGCGGTTTGTTGTATGATGGAAGAAAAATCCAGAACTGATTAATAGGGGCATTATTTTTATTTTGCTGAAAATGTCTTTATTGAGTAGATTTGGATTTTTCTTTCACCATACAACAAACCGCTTTTAATTAGAATTTCGTTTGAATTATTTAGATGCATTTCACAATGTTCGTCCTATACCTTAACATGGGAGCTGTCAGATTTATCACCACACGGTGTCTTCTTCTTTTTTCAACATAGATTCGTCAATTCTAGAAGAGATAATTCGAGCCGAACTGCGACACGTCAAAGACCGACCATGTGGTTGAGTTCGTCATTGTTCCAAGTTGTGCATACCGGATTAGTTGCTGGCAGTGGAAAGCAAATTAGGCATATTTCTGTTAAGAAAATCATCCGTCTAGCGTACACTAATTAAAACTAATTATTGTGGCACAATGACTAAAGTTCGTCCCTTTTGATGCAATATGTATCACACTGCCTTCGTTGGTACCGCCTTCTTTTGTGCAATAGCATTCGACGCCATAACATACCAGCTCTTAGCAGAAATTTTGACTCAGTCTTACAACAGTCATGGAGATGTGCAGTGGCTGTACGTACGCTGTTAGCGGCAGCAAGCACCCGGGAGGGTTCACTGGCGAGCAGTCGTTGCCCAGACAGGCGATGGTGCAGTTTGCTCTTGCGGATGCTCCTGTCAACCTCGAGAAACATGGCTGCTGAAACCTGCGAGTTGGCGAGAAATAACCGTCCCGTAAAGAGACAAAATTCCCGAAAAACCCACGAGGAATCGCAAACTACTTCTCCCCCGTCAACTAAACCCGTCCTTTTAGGGCGACCAAATGAGTTTATTAACTACAGAGTTTGTTTGGTTGAATTTTTCTATTGTGCTGTTTGTAATTCAATTACCGCGTCACGGCTGAACATGGCATTCAATAAACGCTGCGTCCTGGAGTGTATCACGAAGAACTTTGAACAACTAACGAACGAAATTCTAGAAGGGCTAATTCGAGCCGAACTGCGACACGTCAGAGACCGACCATGTGGTTGATTTGGTTGTAGTTCCTAGTTGTGCCTAGCAGATTAGTTGCTGACAGTAGCAAGCAAATTAGACATATATATTTCTGTTAAGAAAATCATCCATCTAGCGTGCACTAATTGAAACTAATTATTGTGGCACAATAACAGAAGTTCGTCCCGTTTGATGCAATTTGTATCTTTGAGCTAAATCTGCTGTTGCAACGGAGTTGGCGAGCGAGCACATTGTAGGATGCACTGGTGAGTAGTCGTTATCCAGAGAGGTTGGTGCAGTTGGCTATTTGGGCTGATACTCCCATCAACCTCGCTACGAGAAAGAAGGCTGCTTAAGCCTACGAGTTGATAGGAAAAACCCGCCCTTGACAACAACGGGACATGAATCAACTTACGTCACCTAAAATTGGTCACCCGCACCGACGAGGAGCTGAACCAAGGAAACCCAAGTTCAATCGCGAACAATGTTTCTTTCCCGTCAAATATATCCGTCCTTTTAAGCACGACCAAATCAGCTTGCTTATTAAAGGGTGTGTTTGGTTGAATATTTCTCTTGTGCTGTTTGAGATTTCAATCATTCGATAGGAATCAAATAATTTTGAGAAAGTGAAATGTCGCAGCATATGGCTGCAAGTATGTGATTTAATAATTTTCTTCTACGCGTTAATGATTGTTGTCCTCTCAACCATCGTAGAAAATACAACCGGGGCCGTATCATTATTAAAACCAAACAGTCCTTTTTAGGGCCACCAAATGCTATCTATAGAGTTTACAATAGAATTTTCTTACATATTTACTTCCTAATGCCGGTCTATCGTTCAATTAGCACTATTTCGACCTAGACGTCTATCGTCAATAATAGACTTTGAATCCCCAAACAGACCACAACCATCTGCAGCAAGGTGGAATATCAAACCGCCTTTCGACCAAGCTGCCGGGAGAGCTAGCTAAACACGAGGATTCCGAGCGAACCGAAGCCATGGTCAAGTAAACCATCCTCATGACGAAATGAGGTGGTGGCCGTAGCTGTTCCCTTGAACCCAAAATGGCCCTTTTCAGGGCCATCAAAACAACTGGAAAGAGATTTGACATGTCTTTGGGAGTGCTGGGGGCTTGGTTTGGGGGTGTTTGATTGCGAAAAATATCTTTCGTGTGCCGAAGCTGTAATGTTTTCGACATTAGCAGTGTTGTACACACATAGGCCTAGTAGAAACCGTATGCAATTGGGGGTGAACGAAACCAGCCTCTTGAGTAAAAGTTTCCCAAATGACCAATAACTCATTCGCACTACAAGGTATATAACGTGATATAGAGTATCTAGATATCATATGTCATACATATTATTTGCAGTGAAAGCAGGATGTATGAATGTAAATATCAATAAAGTTGTATGGAAATTCGATTTGGAAGGAAACCAATTTCGGCCACTCTTTAAACAATCAAGCGATCTAGATTGCACATTGCTTCGTAGTCCTACGTCAACTTTGCGTACAACCCCATTGGGCTGTCCTTTCTAGTTTTTTTTTTTAATATGTTTCATCAGCCGGCGCACATTATTCTCATGCATCGTTTTGGCAATCTTATTCCACTTGGTTCACAATTCATTGATGCTTTTGACTGGTCAAGGTGGTGCATTCGATCATGCCTTGACCTACCCCGCTTGCTAAAAGTTTGTGTTCCTGTTTCGAAATACTACCTCACAATGCCCTCCACTCAATTTCTAACTACTTCTATTCAATTTTCACAGCCTGCCGTGAGCTAACGGAACTATCAATACTTTCTCTTAACAACTTTGTTCTAGTTAAAAAATTGCTGTCTACTCCTAGAGCCTCATGGTGATGAGAAATTATTTCCTTCTCAAAACAACAGCATCATCAAACTAAGTTTGAACTCTCCTTATAAAAATCGGAAAAAGGCTTACAAGACAATGGGTGAAATGCTTGTCCAAGTGACACACAAAACATCTTTTTAGAAAGATTTATAATTGTATGTTTTATAAATGCCTGATAAACGTATTGCAAACCACGTCAAGTTCGATTTGCACTACTGCAAGTGATTAATACTTTATTATTTTTCTTTAACACATAATTCCATGTATTTAGAAAACTTTGGGTCGTCGAGTTATTAGTACGAGACACTGAAGAAGTCTGCACATTGTAGACGAAATACGCGTATCTGTCGAAGATAAGCAAAGGTAGTTGGAATTAAATGGAGATTACTAATTTTTCTTCTAATTTATAGTTAAACTTTGGGTAGTTCAAAATACTGTTGAAATAACATTACACCAACCATGATTTGGAGTTTTTTTTTCAGAACGATGAATTTGTTGTACCAGATTGTGGTTTCACTGCCAACGGTAAGCAAATCACCGATACTCAGAATTAACTTCTCAAGAAGCTTCAGACCTATCACGCCAAGGACTAGTGTTCAAATCCCGTGCTTGGCAATGTTAAATTTTTGCATAAGGAATTTTTTTACCGTTTTGTGTTTTAGAAGGCTTCACTTATTGCGCTCTTTACGTCATGTTGAAGTATAAAATGCAGTATTATACACTTACATCGATAATTTGTTTTTGTTGTTTAACAGTACTTTCAACTTGTACAATACAAGCTGTGTTACTTGGGACAATGTTCCCAAGGGCGGATTTAAATCAAAAGCCAGTAACTTTGAACATGAAGTTGAAAATCAAGTGTTTGAAAGCGAAGATGTTGTGAAATGTACTTGAGAAAAATAAAGGTTGTGAAATAAATGTGTTTTTTTAGCTTACAATCTTCATATAATCCAGACACGCTTTGAACTACCAAGTGATGAAGCTGACATGTCTGTTTTATTTATAAATTCCGGTTTTTATGGTTTGCCTCATCATAGAGAAGTTCCAGATTCTTAAATGAACATTGAGGAAAAGCATATCTAGATGTTTCAAGCCGGCAAAATGTGGCACATTAGATGAAGAATAACACGTCCGTAATAGATAGGTTTAGAGAAAGGTTATTTTAAATATTACTTTTTGCTGAGTTTTGTTTGCGTTACGTTTTGACTCTCTCGTTGCTGATAGATGTTGGTTACACCGTTAAGAAATAATGAGAATCATCAAAAATCTTCGTACTCAGTTCTTTTATGTGTTCAATCTCACGTTCAACACAAGTTTCTTCAACGAATGCATCCTTTTGCTAATTAAATGAAATTCAAATTAATAGTTCTACACATTAGGACATAAATGATTATTAATTGAATGAGTACAGGCAAACAACCCTTACTCTACGCACCGTTTTATGTCAAATTGATGCGGTATCAATATGCCCCTGCCAGCAATTTGACATTTTGTTTCACCAACTCAAATGCTAATTCAATTGCCTCATTATTTGCGAAGCTAATAAAGCGCACCTGTCGAAGAATACCAACAAGAGCACGGAATCCTCCAAGAAAAGAAGAATTCAAATAACAATTAATCTCAAAGCACCGTGCAGCAATTTTATGCGTCGGTTTGATTTCCTCCCGTAAGCCATTTTCACTGTGACGAGTTTTTAATTAAAATTTCCCTTCTTTAAGTCCTCTTTCGTTCTCGGTCGAATGTCTGAACCATCAGCGGCTTTTTAGATCGACCGTTTTATGTGTCTGGAATTTTCTTCGAAACATGCATCAGCACCCAGTGCTTCTTCGACACAGAATAGAAGCACTCCCTAGAAGAAATTGGTGGTGCAATAACTGATTGAAATTCTAATTAAAATTTGTGCAAGTAATTTTCTAATTTGCCACAAATGAGTTTTTAACATACTCCATTATCGCTTCCGGATATGTCTCTCTGTTCACAATTCCGGTGTGAAGCGAGTTGGGTACGACTGAATGGCTGTGTTCTTGCTGGCCTCAATCCGACCAACCTGGCACCCTTTGCGGTTTCCCGCTTGTCAGCAAATGTTCACCTTTTAATGTTTCGCACCATTCACAGCAACTTCCGAATACCCAGTAGTGGGTAAAAAATACTCTTTGTTTGCTAGTATATAATTGAGAGAAGAGTATTAAGTACTTCAAACAATGCTAATACGCATTTTTCATTATTACTTGAGGTTGAATTTTGATATTTTAAAGGCCCCAATTGTATGAAAAAAATATTTTCATTGCGATGTTTCCATAAATGCACAGGTGAAACTGGAATAATTTAAGGGTAATGGTACATTTATTTAATTAAACGCGCTATTTTTTTTATTTGAAATAATGTATTTGTAGGACTCAGATACTACAACATTCAAAAGAAGAGGAGATCTGAGAGCAAATTTGTAAGAAATGCCAAATATACTGCACAAATAAATATTTTTTTGAAAATGCGTAAAAGGCATGCGCACAGCGAAGTACGACCAAAGAAAAACTCGCAACAAAGCCTGTCCACTTTAACTTTCGGACACTTTTCTTTCAGTGTAGATTTTGAATTATTTCACGTATCACTGTAACATTCCAGTTTTATGGCAGCTCAATCTCTCCACATTATTTCGTGGTACAACATGTTTCCATTTGGTAAAATGGCGTCGAATCAAGTGAAAGTACGCTAACGCATTTCGTACGCGTAGCAGCAAAATCCAAATTATTAGTTCGCGATCTTGCCAAGAAACAAAAACTACCGTGTTTTGTGTTTGCAAATCATTGGACCAGTGCTTTACTGTGGATCGGAAGATTGAAAGTGGAACTAATCGAAACGTATGCTCATGACAAATGGACAAGAAAGTGATAGCCATTATTAAGAAAAATCCCTATTTTTCTATGCAAAATGTGGCTTGCAAAGTTGAGAATTCAAAATCATACGTGCAAAAAGTGAAGCAGAGTCAAGGACTGAAGGCGTACAAAGTGAAAATGGTGCCCAACCGTGATGACAAGCACAATTTCACTGGAAAAAGTCGTGCGAAGGAGCTTTACATCAATTTTTTGCAAGCATTTTCTTGTATCGTAATGGACGACGAAACATACGTACTTGAAGACCTCAAACAGCTTCTGAGTCTGACTTTTTGTACTGCAATCCAAATTTCGGAAGAAGTATTTCACATGGCAGGTAAAATGTAGCTGTGGTTTAAAATCTGAAAGTTTCGTCTCTACCGGCACTATCAATAAGAATGTTTACGAGAAATAATGTCTGCAAAAGCGGTTGCTACCGTTAATCAGAAGCCAGAAGACGAGTGTCCGAAATCTAACGTGGGCAGGCTTTAGCTCTCATGTAGTTGTAATGGTATTTCCACATTCTTGAACAAGACTTGCTCTCTTTGCCATTAGCTTGGAAGTTCCGTAACTTTTTGTCCTTTTCGTCATTTTGTCCCATAGAAAGAATTTTGTCTATTATTCTTGTCGACATGGCACGTAAATTATTACGGTTGCCCTTCGGATTGTTTATCGTTGCACAGCACATGAAATATTACTAAAAAAAATAGCCTAAGCACCCTCAGAAGAATTCATTTGCGAGAAGGATTTCTATCTTTTCGGGCCAGTAAGTAACCAAACAGGACAATAAAGCAGAATCTAGTGGCCAAATGACGTGCCCAGAAGTAGTACAGTGAGGCTCTAACGAAGTACGAAGTATGCATTCTCAAACGTACGTGGAGATGGAATATGGGCAGTTTCCCGGGCAGTTTCTCGATGCGATTTATTTGCAAGAAGTCTTATGTTAAGGCATGAAAAAGCTATGGACAAAACCCACGTTTTCGTAACATGTATTTATATGGATTTTTAAATGTATGGACTATGGATATCTATATGTCCCTGCAAGGAGTCCCTGCAGAAACGTAATATTTCGTTACATTAAAACTCACAATGGACATGTAAAGTTTTGCCCTGATTTGGAAAGCTGGAACGGCGCCTCATACCATAATTTCCGATACATTCTGATAGCGTTCTACAGCTAGTTTATCTTTTGGAATATTGGCTATACACACGATCATTTTCATGATTATGACTGTCCGAAGGATGAAGAGCTTTTCATCCGAAAATAATATCTCGCAGTCACCGTGCCGAACCAAAATGTGTCTTCTTCTTTGGACTCTGGCTTGCTTTTGACGCTCCATCAACCCGTGAACCCGTTGTTTTAAGTACGGCTTGCATTCCAAATCATGTCTGAGGAGCATGTTCATTGAAACAGGGGACATTTGAAATTGTTTGCGAAAAACAAAACGCTTACTCGCTCCGAACTGCTTTAGGCTATTGCATATCTGACACGGTCTAAGCTTTTGCTAATGTAATTTTAAAACTTGCTTCCTTATGGCTTCCATGGTAGCTGATAAATACAAACATATTGAATCGATTATTTATTTTCAGCCTTATGCTGTCAAAAACATACACTCAAAACGGAAATAATCAATTCCGTTGTTGAAATTACCCAGCTGAAATAAACCAAGACTGAGAAAAGGTGACATCTTTTGTGAGACACACTGTAAACAAGATCGGAATGAATCTTAGAGAGTGTGACCTGTTTAGTGGAATACCTGTAACTAGAAATGAGAAGAAAAATTAGTATTTTCCATCTCATTCCAACTACCTTTATTGCTTATCTTGACAGATACGCATATTTCGTCTACAATGTTCAAACTTCTGCAGTGTCGTGTACTTATAACTCGACTGTCAAGATAGGCAATAAATGGAAAATACTAAATTTTATACTCATTTCTAGAAGACCGGAATATTTTTTTTCGCTATTTTTTCTTTAAAGTGCAATGAACGACGATCAATTCTAGCTCATATTTAATTTGGGATTCTTATGAACTGATGTCTCCCAAATAACCCTGAAAATTTCAATCTGGCAAAGTTCCGGTGAACTCGACAGATTCATTTCTTTAGGCACACACTTGTACCACTCCAACACGTTCGGCTTTGTGCACAAATTACGCAACGCAAAAAAAACCGAATTTTTGAACACCTCCCCCCCCTATGTAACAATAAGTAACGCGTGACCCGACTCTCCCCTTTAATTACGTAACGTTAACGTTGTTTCATTTAATTTACGAGACATTTGTTCTACGTGCATAATCCATGTTTACAAAACGAGTGAAAGCTAATTTACGAAAATTAGTTTACGTGTACGTCTCCATTTATCGAAGCTTTAGAATTTGGTCGGAAATCAAAAGATAGACTAAATCTATTTTTCTTAAAATTTCAGATGCACCATAAATGTGTTTCTATAATGGCCACTCCCATAAGAAACACATACGATTGGCCATAAAAGGAACCAAAATTTAAAGCTATGGCGATAATTGGTGCAGTGTACTAGTTATGGCAAACGTCATTAATAATACAAAAACAAAGTTTTGGCTCAGTTTCGAAATTTTTTCTTCAAAATATAGATTTTAACCTTTCATTTGACGTATTGAAAATGGTGTTTTCCCAGAATTTTTAAACCTAGTTCTCAACTAGTATAAATTATCCCTTTTCTACTTGATGTAGAAGGAGATGTTCGCTCATCACCACGAGTCACCAAGAGTGGACAGTTATGTTTGCTAGAATGAAAGATATGAAGAGAAATAATTGAAAGTCCTGTCAGTGTACAGTAGGTTGGAAATAGAATAGAAGTATTGAAAATTTAGCAAAAGGGCATGGGTAAAGTAGTACTCGAACCAAGGACGTTACTATTGTCTAACATCCCACTGCGGGGTAGATCAAGGCACGGATGAATCCGCCACCTCAACAGGCTTTTCTACTTACTACTTGCTACTTTGCTTGGCACACAGGAAATTTAATTGATGCAAATTGTGGATAGCCACTTTTAATTTTTTTTTTCAATTTGGATTTTAAAACCCCCCCTCTCCCATACGTCACATTAAGTAACGGTTGCTAAGCCCCCCCCCCCTTCATGCGTTAAGTTATTTGTGCACAAAGCCTTCCTAGCATAGTGAGACGAGGCAAGATCAGATCAAAAGTCTGCACAGTTATCTGCATTTCTGATGACGAGGACATTGTTGGCAGAACATTGCAGGTGGTGGAAGAACAGTATACCAGACTTAAGCGCGAAGCAGTCAAGATTGGGTAGAAGATAAATTTTTCTCAAACCTTGACATACCAGGCAGACAGAGACCGACTAGGCAGCTGTGTAACAGTCAACGGCGATGAGTCGACGCATTTGTAAATCTCAGCTCACTGGTTACTGCGGACAATGATAATAGCCATGAGATTCGGAGGCATATAGTCATGCCTACTACTGGCTCTACAAGCAATAACGATCAAACAGAATTAGCCCTCGTACGAAGTGCATCCTGTATCAAACTTTAATAAGACCAGTTGTCCTCGACGGGCATGATACGTGGACAATGCCTGATGAGGACTTGCGAGTACTCGGAGTTTTTGAGCGAAGGGTGTTGAGAACCATCTTTGGCGGAGTGTCTGGAGTCTGGAGACGGAGGATGAACCATGAACTCGCGCAACTCGTGAACTCAGTATTAGTAAAGTGTTCAAATCTGGACGGAAACACTGAGCAGGACATGTTGCGAAAATGCCGGATAACTACTCAACAAACATCAATGCTGAGCAACTGTTTGTTCAAATAAATTAGGAGAATTTGTTCAGCTTTTTCTTCTAAAAAACTGAATAACTTCTCCTAATTTGTTTGAACAAGCGGTTATTCGACACTGATGTTTGTTGGGTATCCTGCGAAAATGGCGTTCGATGGGAACCGGCTGGCACAATACGACGAGGGCGCAACGAGCAAGATGGTTAGACCAGGTGGAGCAAGATCTAGAGAGTACAAGTTGCCCGCGGGGTAACTAAAAATAAATATACACTAATAGTTCCAGAAGTGCGAAAGGGAGCCCTCATTTCACAGCAACTGCAAATCGCCTGTCGGAATAAGAGTTTCTTGGCATTTTCCCCTTCCAAACATTCCATGGAACGTCAAACTTGCCCTTGGTGCCGAAATATTCCTCCCCAAATAGTTGGTGAAAGTCGCTCTTGACGTAAATTTCGTCATACAGCACGATGCAATGCGGTTTGATGAGCAACTGCATATACAGCTTCCAGACACGGGTTAAGCCACAACACGTTGCTTCTCATGCCTGTTTGTAGCCCTCTGCACTGTGTAGACATGTAGTCCAGATCGTTTAACGATTTTCTGGACAAAACAGATCAGCACCTTCGAATTTCTAGCGACAGTCCAGATTGACATGTTATTCTTCAACTCTGCTATGACCTTCTTCGTCATGTTGTTATCAATTTTCCATCTTTTCCTTCCTTCTCATTTGCAGTCAATCTTAATGGTTATTACCATACGGAACTAACTAGCGATGCCAAGGTTCTAGGAGATCCATCATTGGGATATAAAGGGTGTCCCACATCAAATATCACGGAAAATACCCATTTGGTTACTTCTCTATAAAATTTGGGTAGAAGTAGTTTAGAGTGTTTTGTGTTGTTGGTTTTTTTATATCTGTTAGTTTTGCGAAAATTGGAAGAAATGGCATCACCCGAACAGCCACGTCGCGAATTGATTTTGCGCAAGCGCCTTGAAAATCCTCAACTCTCTCATCGGGACATCGGAAGACAATTAGGAATCGTGCAGTCAACGCTGATTCGTGTGATTAAACGTTACTATAACTCTGAGCATCGAGCATAGAGAAATGCGGTCAGAATGGATGTTTCATTAGTGAGCAGGATCACAAGCGAACCGTGAAAGCGTTTAAGCGGAATCCCAATGCTTTGGTCAGAGATGAGCCCAAAGAGTTGAGTCTGCCCAAGCCTTTCGTTCGGACGGACCGGGAGGAACTGCATACGTACAAAGTGCAGAAGGCTCCAAATCCTGACGAACTGTACAAGCAGATGCTGACGAAGCCTGATTGTCTCATCATGGATGATGAGACTTACGTCAAGACGAACTTCCGGCAGCTTCCAGGGCTGCTGTACTTCACCGCCATGCACAAGTTTGATATTCCCGAGAAAGTAAGGAAGCAGAAACTTTCAAAGTTTGGCAAATTTGCGCCGTTCGTGACTACCCAGGCTGTTGACGGGGAGATCTACCTCAATGAAGCAACTCGAGAGCATTACGATCTTCTGGCCGGATCTAGCTTCGTTCCACAATTCAAATGTTGTCCTGGAGTTGTACGAAGCCAACGGTGTCACTTTCGTACGCATAGACATGAACACACCGGAACTAAGGCCCGTCGAAAAATACTGGACTATTATGAAACAGGCATTACGAGGCATCAGGAGGTCAAATCTGAAGAAGGCATGACGAAAAAGTGAAGTTGGACACCCTTTATTCAGATTTGCATTAAAACAATCTATTCACAGAACTTTATATTCCGAAGCCATGATCGGAAGTACTTCACGGATCGATATGAAGGATTACAGATAAAAACAATACACATTGAACCAGTTTTTCTCAAATTCTCAGAATGTTTACTCACATGGTTAACGATATACAGACAAATTTGAGAGTGCCATTTTCCACGAGTACACCTTTAACTGGCAATATTTCTGGGGTCGTTGCTGTTAAGAATGGAAGGTTGTGGATAATTTTGTAAAAGTTCAACACAGATACGTTACTTGCTTGAAAAAATAGGACAGCGCTATCGTTGAAAAAAATTGAAAACAACATATGAATATCTGCGGTAAAACTACATTACCCGCTACCCCTAGGCTTAAGTAGAAAATTGCGAGAATCCAAAAGAGGCGGCCATTACAGACGATTTGCATCACCAGAAGCTTTCATATTTCATGCAATACATTTTAATACTTTTAATATGCTGCAGTGCAGCTAACATGTAATTTATGACATTAAAAATCATTGTATTTCCTTAGATCTCTACCCATGACAATCGCGACGAAGAATGTCTGAGTATTAACATCATACTATCTCATTATAGGGAGATGAGAATCGCTTTATCATAAAATGCATTCAATTCACTTTACAAACTATTGATTTGAAGTGCAGTCGGAACGTGTACTGGTGGTAAATTAGCACCTAGCAGCGAAATTTAATCTAGAATGTCTCTTTTGTTCATTCTTTGATGCCGGTAATGGCCGCTGGATGGGTGGCACAGTGACATACAATCGCACCAAGGAGAACCTGAACCGAACAAAGCTTTACTTTCGTTTTATTAGAATTTTCCTGTTTTCCTGTAGGTTTCCAAGCACATCGGGTCTCTGTTTCGGGTGTAGTAATCTGTTTCTTCCACCATCAACAGGACGATGGCTATCCGATGTCCTACTGTCGATTGCTGAAGTTCATGGCCTGAGTGGCGGGTAGGCGAGCAGCATAGTAGAGAAAAAGAGGTTCTGTGCTTTTCGTTGCTGCAAGACTTCCCTCGTTACTGGCTGGCATCGTTTCTGTCAGGTTATTTGATGTCGCTCTTGCTGTGTGTTTATGGGACACCCACTAGCACCCACTAGGCACTATGGTTGCACTGTAAGGATTTTCTACTTTGTCTGTCGTAGCTTTCCTGGTCTGTGATAGGGCTAATGGACTCTTTCCAAAAAGTTATCGCGTAATGGTGTTTCATAATATTTCATTGAGACAATTACGTGACCTGTTTGTCCGGAAGAGTGGTCTATATTGGATTCCTAGCAGGAGCAGAGAACGCTCTTCAATGGCTGGCTCCGATGTCAGTTTTCCCCGACAGTCAGTGTCCGGCGTTTTGTGGACGCTCAAGCTACCATTGTATAAGCGTTAGTTTCATTTTGGTGAACATCTTCCGTGTCCTGTTGTTGGTAGGGTAGATAGTGGGATACTGAATCTGACGAACGTTGTATTACAGATATGCTAGAGAGTGGTTGAAAACAATGTTAATTAGACAGGAATATCTTTGATCTTCTGTAATTACCACCCAGTCTTCATTTCATAAAATAATAAAAATAAAAAACCAAGTATGGAGGGATAGAACTGGTAACATAGGTACACGCAAACAGAATTATTGTTTGACTTGAATATTGTTAAATCAATACTCGGTATTTTCAGACTCCATTGCCAGCAATATTTATAACGAACTGATGCGGAAAGCTTTGTACATCTTCTAATTGAATTGAATGTCGTCCATTAATTTACTGTGTGCTTTCACTTTTTTTTACTGTTTTCTTATTCACCAGCAGATCTATTCAAATTTTCTAAGTAGAGCCCTATCTAAGAATAAGACAAACAGAACAATAAGGAATCCTCAGAATTCGTTGACTTGAATCATTGCAAAGCTACACCCGTTTCAGTGAATCTATTTTTTTTTTAAATTTGGTCGAAGACATAATTGAATGACGTTTAGCCGAATGTACATATTGTCGAAAGGACATTTCTCCAGAATCTTACAATAAGTTTGGTTTACAGAACAGCTATCAAATGAATGTTTTTAATTGAACATTTGTATTTTCAACATCTCCTTTTATTATCAATGAGAAGAAGAGAATGCAAGTTTCCTTTGTTGACAATTTAATTATTGTCATTTGAATTTGTAAAAAACACATTACTTGTAACTTCACAGTTATCTTATAGTTGATATTCAAGAAATTTAAAGTCCACTAGAACAACTTGTGAAAAATAGTCACAGTTCACGATGTAACAAATTCAGAATTAAATAACGAGTTCATTGGTGGTCAGAGAAAGTGCAGAAGTTATCAGCTGTATTTTCATGAGAATTTTCCCAATCGTGAATTTCCGTGGGTTCCAGCATACTTCTGTTGCTCCTGCTAACAAACATACATGCTTTTGCCCAATGTATGGTGTGGATTCATCCAAGCAATAACATGAGTGATTGTTACTTTTGTAATACAAAAACTCAACTGACTGACTGACTGACTGACTGACTGACTGACTGACTGACTGACTGACTGACTGACTGACTGACTGACTGACTGACTGACTGACTGACTGACTGACTGACTGACTGACTGACTGACTGACCGACTGACTGACTGACTGACCGACTGACTGACTGACTGACTGACTGACTGACCGACTGACTGACTGACTGACTCGACTGACTGACTGACTGACTGACTGACTGACTGACTGACTGACCGACTGACTGACTGACTGACTGACCGACTGACTGACTGACTGACTGACTGACTGACCGACTGACTGACTGACTGACTGACTGACTGACTGACTGACTGACCGACCGACTGACTGACTGACTGACTGACTGACTGATCGACTGACTGACTGACTGACTGACTGACTGACTGACTGACTGACTGACTGACCGACTGACCGACTGACTGACTGACTGACTGACTGACTGACTGACCGACCGACTGACTGACCGACTGACTGACTGACCGACTGACTGACCGACTGACTGACTGACTGACTGACTGACTGACTGACTGACTGACTGACCGACTGACTGACTGACTGACTGACTGACCGACCGACTGACCGACCGACTGACTGACTGACTGACTGACTGACTGACTGACCGACTGACTGACTGACTGACCGACTGACTGACCGACTGACTGACTGACCGACTGACTGACCGACCGACTGACTGACTGACCGACTGACTGACTGACTGACCGACTGACTGACTGACTGACTGACTGACCGACTGACTGACCGACTGACTCGACCGACTGACTGACTGACTGACTGACTGACTGACCGACTGACTGACCGACTGACTGACTGACCGACTGACTGACTGACCGACCGACTGACCGACCGACCGACTGACTGACTGACTGACCGACTGACTGACTGACTGACTGACTGACTGACTGACCGACTGACTGACTGACTGACTGACCGACTGACTGACTGACTGACTGACTGACCGACTGACTGACTGACTGACTGACTGACTGACTGACTGACTGACTGACTGACTGACTGACTGACTGACTGACCGACTGACTGACTGACTGACTGACCGACTGACTGACTGACCGACCGACTGACTGACTGACTGACTGACCGACCGACTGACTGACCGACTGACCGACTGACCGACTGACTGACTGACTGACTGACTGACCGACTGACTGACTGACCGACTGACTGACTGACTGACTGACTGACTGACTGACTGACTGACTGACCGACTGACCGACTGACTGACCGACTGACTGACTGACTGACTGACTGACTGACTGACTGACTGACTGACTGACTGACCGACCGACTGACTGACCGACTGACTGACCGACCGACCGACTGACCGACTGACTGACTGACCGACTGACTGACTGACCGACTGACTGACTGACTGACTGACTGACTGACTGACTGACCGACTGACTGACTGACTGACCGACCGACTGACTGACTGACCGACTGACTGACTGACTGACCGACTGACCGACTGACTGACTGACCGACTGACTGACTGACTGACTGACTGACTGACCGACTGACCGACCGACTGACTGACTGACTGACCGACTGACCGACTGACCGACTGACTGACTGACTGACTGACCGACTGACTGACTGACTGACTGACCGACCGACTGACCGACTGACTGACTGACCGACTGACTGACTGACCGACTGACTGACTGACTGACTGACTGACTGACTGACTGACTGACTGACTGACTGACTGACTGACCGACTGACTGACTGACTGACTGACTGACTGACCGACTGACTGACTGACTGACTGACTGACTGACCGACCGACTGACTGACTGACTGACTGACTGACTGACTGACCGACTGACTGACCGACTGACTGACTGACTGACTGACTGACTGACCGACTGACTGACTGACCGACTGACTGACTGACTGACCGACTGACTGACTGACTGACTGACTGACTGACTGACTGACCGACCGACTGACTGACTGACTGACTGACCGACTGACCGACTGACTGACTGACTGACTGACCGACTGACTGACTGACTGACCGACTGACTGACCGACTGACTGACTGACCGACCGACTGACTGACCGACTGACCGACTGACTGACTGACTGACTGACTGACCGACCGACTGACTGACTGACTGACCGACTGACTGACTGACTGACCGACTGACTGACTGACTGACTGACTGACTGACTGACTGACTGACTGACTGACTGACCGACTGACTGACTGACCGACTGACCGACCGACTGACTGACCGACTGACTGACTGACCGACCGACTGACCGACTGACCGACTGACCGACCGACCGACTGACCGACTGACTGACTGACTGACTGACTGACTGACTGACTGACCGACTGACTGACTGACTGACTGACCGACTGACTGACTGACTGACTGACTGACTGACTGACTGACTGACTGACTGACTGACTCGACTGACTGACTGACTGACTGACTGACTGACTGACTGACTGACTGACTGACTGACTGACTGACTGACTGACTGACCGACTGACTGACTGACTGACCGACTGACTGACTGACTGACTGACTGACTGACTGACTGACTGACTGACTGACTGACTGACTGACCGACTGACTGACTGACTGACTGACTGACTGACTGACTGACTGACTGACTGACTGACTGACTGACATGACTGACTGACTGACTGACTGACTGACTGACTGACTGACTGACTGACTGACTGACTGACTGACTGACTGACTGACTGACTGACTGACTGACTGACTGACTGACTGACTGACTGACTGACTGACTGACTGACTGACTGACCGACTGACCGACTGACTGACTGACTGACTGACTGACTGACTGACTGACTGACTGACTGACTGACTGACTGACTGACTGACTGACTGACTGACTGACTGACTGACTGACTGACTGACTGACTGACTGACTGACTGACTGACTGACTGACTGACTGACTGACTCAATGTTCGTAAGATGTGGAACAACTTAATGTATGAGTTGTTTCACTTTAAACGAAAATTGAGTATCTTTTCGGTGAAAAATAAGGACAGTGCTACAAATGAAAGTGAGGCTGTCTTAAGCGTGTAGACAAGCGATTTGCTTCAGTTTCTACAGCTTTCTATTGTGGTTTTAGAGCGTTACATATTGAGATGTATAGTGCGCCATCTAAAGGTGAAGAAGGCTGCCATTTTATTCACGTCTTGCTTGGTTTCGAATATTTTTCAAGTGCTGAACATTTTGGATTGTTTTTATAATTACGGTTTTTAAATTATTCAATCGTTTGCTAGTAGTCTTAGCCTCAAGTTTATGCTTTTGTGCTTCTATACAGGGCCTCTCACAATAAGTGTCACTAAAACAAAATGGGATTACAGCAAAACAAATCAACCAAATCATAGCATTTATTTTTCATTTGAAAGATACATGATATAGAAAAAACCATATTAATTCAATTAGAATCTCTCCTCTTTTTCTTTGATAACTTTGCACAAACGCTTTGTAAACCCATCGCAGCTGGCTCGCACGATTTCCTAATGAATTTGATCCCAAATAACAACCACATTTTTCTTGAGTCCATCTAAAAAGAGCCCTTTCATAGGGCCTATATGTTGAAGCATATAACCCCAATTAAAGAAGTCAAGTGGGTTGAGATCCCGTGAAGATGCAGGCCATTCTTCGCTTGTGATGAAAACGGGTAAACTTTCCGTGCACCACGCTTGTATCTTCCTTGCCTTGTGAGCTGGAGCTGAGTCCTGTACAACATTGAAGTATGAGGAAGCAGATGGTTCTTTAAAACCTGCTCGATGTAATATTCGGAGTTGATTTTTACGTTAGGTTCTATGAAAAAAAGAGGAAGCGCCCCATACCATGATTTTCGATACATTCTGATAGCGTTCTACAGCTAGTAGTATCTCTTGGAATATTGGCAAGACTTTGTGTGTCCTGAAGAAGGAAGAGCTTTTCATCCGAAAATAAATTCTCAGTCACCGTGCCGAACCAAAAGATTTTTGCTTCTTTGGACCCTGGCTTGCTTTTGATGCTCCGTTAACCCGTATGCTTCCATGGTAGCTGATGATTATAAACAAACGAAATCACTTCACTACTTCAGCGATAAGCTGTCAAAACCATACACTCAAAACGGGTTTAATCCATTCCGCTGTTAAAACTACCCAGCTGAAATAAACCAAGACTGGAAAAAGGTGACAACTATTTCGAGACACACTGTATATTCTCTGAAAGATGGGTAAAAATATCCACTATTTTACATTTAGGCAAAATTAAAACATATCGTGAGCATTATATTCATCAAGTACGAATATGAGCTCTACTGCTTTGAAAATAACAGTCGGTGTAAAAACGTGCAATTCATAATAGGTTCTAGAATTCATTCGATTTGACATAACCAGTGAGACAAGATTATCGGGAACTTTACTCTGGAGCTGTCAAGTTGTTAGGTCAAGGCACTAAGCTATGAATTTGTTTCGAGGAATCTGTGTGTTGCCAACCTCTTGCACACACTTGCATGGCTCAGTTTGTACTATAAAACGCTTTGTGGGTCATGATGAGCAAAATTGCCTTTCTGAATCTTGCGGAATCAGTTAATCGTTAGTTGTTTATATACCTCTTTAGAGAATCTGCGTTACGCCTCTTTGAATGTAATTTAATTTTTGTATTCCATCCACTTTTTTGGGTGTTTTTCGTAACTTGTTCAGAGGTTAGCATTACATTTGTTAAATTTATCAACAACTGATACTATGCCGGACATTGGTGCCGTATTTGAGTTGAGATCACAAAGTATGTATCTTAATTATTTATGTTTTTATTAAAAGAGCATCGTCATGGTACTGGCTATAACACTAAAATGAGACAATGAAACATCAGTCTCATGCTCTTTCCGTATTTTTCTCATTGTGAAAACATTGTTAACTATAATTTGACTCGTACTCGACGTACACAGTTAGAAAAAGTAGAAACGCGGCTTCATGTGAAATGAAAAGCAATCAATCATGCCCTTATATTTACACCACAAACAAAATCAATGCATTCAGTTATTTTTTCCGGATTAGTGTAAATTATATTTAATGAACTAAGAACGTAGGACGATCAAAGATGGAATCTCCCATTTTTTAAACAACATTTCCAAATTAATTAAATTTATTCCATGCCACGATCTGTCAGTAACATTAGGGATGATGCAGATCTGCTTTGTCCAGCTGAACGTGTAGAAAATGGATGCTGCTGCATTCTCTCCTGAAAGCGAGCAATTAGTCCTTGTAAATAGTTAATTCAATATATTCTTACTTCCTCTAGGCACTTTACGATCTCCCTGCCCATCTTTGTCATATTACCGTCTTCCTCTTAATTTGCGACATAAATTCATCCGTGCGCTGAACTTTGTAAAAATGTGTAGCAGCATTGAAGCTTAATTCACAAGCTGACGCTGATGATGATACGTAATAAATCTTCATAAATTATGGCACTCTTTCACCACTGGAAACCCTTGCTTTACACGTAGTTCCTTTCCCTTATCACAGCATGTATCATTTCCTGTCATATCCGGTGAAACAGTGTTTTCAGCACCATTTAGTCATACCGCTGGGAGTTTGTCTAGGATTGTACACTTGAGTCGTTGTGGGATGTATCTGAATGTCGCAATATACTGTGCGTGTGTGTTTCTTTTGAATAGGGTGAAATGTTTAAACAGGCACCTTGCGCGTTTCCTGTTTATTTAACACATAAAGCAAACAATGCTAATTGATCACATTGTGATATAGAGATTATATGCAGATTGTTATCAAGGAGTTTCTCGTCAAATGGAATGGTCTGACGAACCTTTCAAATATATCGTTCCGTTTTGGTCGTTGAATTCAACCAGTTGATATTACCCAATCCACAGAGGAAGCCTAAACGTGAACTATGATACAATTCACAAGAATCTTCAATAAACAATACTAAGAATTCATTTTCAAAACAATGTTGTTGAATATTTCTACGAACAGACAGAAGGCAATCTAAAACATGTCTCAAATAAAAACTTAATTACTAAGAGAATGGCTTTGTATCTTTTTCTTTCTATATCAAAATCAACTTATTCGGTATTCAATATTCAACCCAGCTACCGTTGGAAGCGAAATTAAGAAAAATCCCCTTTCGTCCCATTTCAAGGTAAACCAGCGCAGGATCTCACAATATATTACTTTAATTCTGCAATTTTCAGCATTCCAATTGCCACGGCGTCAAACCTAATTTCATTACCAGCGCCAAATATCCAACGTGTGCTTACATCGTTATCATCATCATCATCATCATCATCAACACCGTTTCCATGAGCACCTGCAGGAGCGCCATGGCAGCATTAAAACAGCATCAGAAATTCAAGTCAAGAAACGCCGGAGAGCAATATTAGAGGGCGTCTCAGTCGGTGATGAAAAGACTTGCTTGAGACGGCGCTCTGACAGCCAAGTCGTGCGCTTCTTCCATTCAGGGTCTACTACTGTACTCTACTCATACACAAGTGTGTATGGGAATGTGTGTGTGTATGTAACGTAAACATAAACACCTCTGCACCATTTCCCAACAGTACCAATAGCGGAAGGAACAGCACCATCTTCCGCACAAGAGGTTAATAGACAAGCATTATTTCCCTTAGAAAAACCCATTCCTTGATTTGACTTGCAGCATGCTAGCAATTCACGTTATGGAGCGACTGAAACGTGTATCTATGTTGAACCTCACCTACTTCTACTTGTTTACGTATATTGACTCTGGAAGCTTTCTATGGCGTGATGTATTATTAAAGCAATTAATGTGTCTGCTAAATTTATGTACCATTTTGAGTTGAAGTAAAAAGTTCTAGAAACAGCGAAACATTCTGGACTATATGCATACCAGAAGCAAAGTGCACCGAGTCGGAACTCAATGATTCACCAAACCATTTTGTGCTATTATGGATGGTGAAATATACATCAATGTGGACTGGCCTTCTCTGCATATTGGCCATTCCAAAAGATATTCGTAAAATTAAAAAGTTCAATACTCACCAGCAAACCTTTCGAATGATTAGGTATAAGCAATTGAAAAAAAAATCGAGAAAGAGAGAGGGAGAAAGAGAGAGAGAGAGAATATTTCGAGCAGGAGGCTTTGTTCACAAATGTCAAAAAAGTCAGCTCCCATAATTTTAGTTTGAGATTCACTAGTCCTATTGAGAGTCAGGTTGATTCTTAGGAACAGTAACTAAATGGTGGATGATGGAACTTTTTATATCGTGCGGGACCGAAATCCGTACGACTAAGCAAGAAATAATCTTTGACGGGTGATATCAAATGATGATTTCACGCAATGTTTTGCTCCACATGTTCTTCATAAAGTTATGTTAGTCCTAAAGGGTGTACGGAATCAAATTGCGACACACACAGGTATTCGGCAAAATTTGCCAGTTCAACCAATCATCTTCAAAATTTCAGGGAGTATAATAAAACATGTTATCAATATTTTCCTATGCTTGTTTTATTCAATTTCAGTTCCATATCCACATGCACGAACCTTTTTTTTTACACTATGCATATGGTCCTGTACAACATTTGGACCAACTTTTTTTTGCGTGGCAATCCATTTTTTCTTCTTATCTTCCTCCAATTTCACTTCCTGAGGAAGCTTCCAAACTGCCTGCTTCATGATGGTTGAGTGCTTTTCAATTGTCCGCAGTTCCAGCGCGCTCAGGGTGTTGAGATGCTTCGGCACAAAACCTCTTTCGAGTATTGGCACGAGGCTAAATCCGGCCAGAAAATCGTAGGACCATCGTGTGACTTCAGAAAAGGAAGTAGACGCTTTTGGAGGCATTCCTTTAGGTACACCTGGCAAAATTTGACACTTCAGCTTTATAACGTCCTCAGGGACATCGAATTTTTGATGAACCGTGAAAAACTGGAGCGCCGGAAGCTGCCGGAAGTCTGTTTTTGCATACGTCCCATCATCCATAATGAGGCAATGTGGTTTCGTCAACATCTGGGGGTAGAGCTTCCGTGCACGTGTTTTACCTACCGTATTCTGCTGTTAATCGCAATTAGGCGCCATTTGAACTTTGAACGTTTGTAGTCCTTCACGTTTTTTTTGCATTGGCACGAAAATTTTGGTAAGCTTCAGTTTCTTCGTCACATCTCGAACGAAAATTTCTTTGCACCGCTACTGTTCTTTCAACTCCATCTTCGCAACGATTGCACATCTGCTAGTGAAACTTACACAGCATAAACAAATACACATTGAACTAATTCTACCAAAAAATTCAATAGAAATTACCCAACAGGTCACAAGTTACAGCCATTTAAAAGTGGTGCAATTTGAGTCCATACAACCTTTATGCTCAATTATTGCTAATCAAAGCAGGAATATTGTTTTACTCTAACAGTTATAAGAAAGAAACCATTATCTCGTGAATCAAACGCTGCACACTGTGGTGGAACTGATTCAAAATTCGGAAGCTTTTAATGTGCAATGTGCGTTCCATTCCCTGCCTTTATAACCTTTAATTTAATTTTAAAAAGATTTGTTATATCGAAATATACAAGAAAAAAGCTCAAATAAAGATAATTGTTTAAAATTTAAGGTCTGTATCCACCCAAGTAACACAGCTTGTCATGTAAAAGTAAAAAATACATCTTCCAGACATAGTCACATGTTTTTGTTTTAATTAAATCAACCTAATTTTTTACACTTATAACACCGAAACAGCGCAATAAATTGAAGTTTATATAACATCTTGCAGGTCACAAGAGATGTTTTGCAATGCATAAATAAGACTTATAACTATGCCTTACGATGCTCTCAATAGCATATTTGTAGCATAATGATATGTCTTAATGAGGCTATCGATTACTTCAGAAAAACCTAATGGTTATTTTCAAGCTATCAAAGGCAAAAATATCTTGTAAAAAAACACATGCATGTAACATAGCTATACTTTGAATTGAATCCAAGCAAAATGTGATCCATAATCTACATTATTGCGGTTATTTATGAACGCAATAATAAAAGTTAAAATAAAAATAAGTTAAATACAATCATAAGAAATTGCCAAATGTTGTAAACACAGTTCAGTCGATAATTTGATTTAAGTTACGAAAAGTTAATTTACGCATAAATACTACATTGCAGTATAATTTATTTGCGATCAGAGATGTATGGTGAAACTTTCTATTTTACTCAACTAAAATTCACGCGCCATTGATTAGACAGAAAAATGCAAATGAAAATTCAGTCAATTTATACAATATTGCATGGATTTGTAAAAAAAATGTTCAGACCACAATATGGCGTATTCTGCATAAAACATACACTGTCGATGAAAATAATTTGGAACTGTTTCGATTGAAAACGTATAATATACGTATAATATATATTTATTCATACGACGCTCATATTTGTTAATAATATATTATATTATCAACAAATATGAGCGTCGTATGAATAAATAATGGTTAAGTAATCCTGAAGAGATCTGTAATCAGTTATTGCCACTCGGTTTATCTCGGAAAACATAATTTGAAAATAAATGCTCCCTCTATTATTTGTCATCTTCGATACATTAGAGGTTTCATTTTTATCAATTTGCGATAGAGTTTGTCTAAATAAATATTGCTTAGTAGATTAAAATTTTCCAACAGCACTGTAATTTGGTCCAAATTTCTGGAAGGCAGCTTATAGCGAATTCGTTTTCTTTTCAGTTCCAACCTGGATCGGGTATCAAAATTGGGTTGACGTGTTGTGTGCTACACGTCGGTGCGTTTGCCTTCATTTGTAACTGGTATCGGGTTGAGGATTACGCTGACCATAAGTTCGGGTATTGCAAGTTCGATCTCGTTTCAACATAGGTTCAAGGAGGTTTATATGACAGTATTATTTGTATTATTTGAGAAGGAAGTTGATATGACGTCCAAAAACATCCTATAAGCATCTCAACAACAATTTTAATTGAAGCTTCATTATTGCATTCCAACCACATTAAGCTATCATAGCATTATATCAACCTAATGAAAGCATCATAGTAACTCTCTCAGCGCATAAAGGATTGCTTTTCATACATAATGATAGTAGGCTCTAGAATTTTGTGAAAAACTGTCGAACATAGACAGCTCTCTCAGTAAAAAATGTTCAACTGAGATGATAATTGCTCAACTGAGATGATAAACAAAAGCAAAATATAGTGTACTTGAGGTCACTGAAAATGCTCTTCGAAAACATTCCGAGAGCATATTTTTATTGAATATCAAAAAAGATAGACTTAAAATGTTTGAAACGATTCAAAAGTTTGCTCGAATAAAACATCATGTGTTAAACAGCATCTAAATAACAACGTAGGTATATTTACGATTACTGTCACTTGAAGTGACTTAACAATGCTATATTTACGATAATATAGCATCTATAAAACATCAACCTATTATTAATTATTGAGGTTTTGTTTAAAATGAAAAAGTATTTGAAGAACATCTTTAGAACCTTTTTTTAACTAAAGATGTTTCATATTTCAGCTTTAAGACTTTTATACAACAAGTTTATTATATTTCTTTTTCAAATGATGTTTTTGGTGTTACTTGGGCACAATAATTCGGACACCTTGACACCCAGGTATTTGATATCCTTGATTCCTTGTTTCTTTCCAGAAATTCTCCACTCTATCAGAGCCCAATATCTCGCGATTGGACTTAGCTCCAGACAATTTGGTGAATTTGCGGTTTTATGCACAATGGTCACTTGATTTGCTTTGTACCACTCCATCAAAGTTTAAGCATGACAGTATGATGACAATTCGGACCAGATCAAAAGTTTTTATTTGAGGTTCTTGTTAAAGTGTAGCAATCGCTTCTGCAGGCATTTTTTTGCAAATCTCTTTGTTGATTGTGCTTGTAGTGACAAAAGATTGACTTCTTCAAACAGACAGGTATTTTTATTTTGGGTAAATTTCGATGTCTTTTGCGTTCTGGAATGGGAAACTGTAGAATTCCTGACCATAACTGAATAGAAAATCAGCCCTGGAAGCTGCATGCATTGCTAAACTAATTAAGTTCATAACATCGCATTAAGACTTCATCAAATATTAATAGTAAAAACGTCGAGCCCATGATTTTGCTGTTGAGTTCTGTTTGTACCGATAGCTGTTTTCACTTTTGAACAAAACCTGGTAACATCCCTATTTTACACAGCTCGAAACAATAGTGTAGATATCTGTTCATTATCATGCACATGAATGAAGCGTCGCATAACATAAGAGCTTTGGGATATTCCAAACATCGTCAAAAATATTACATGCAAAAGCCCATCTTTCATAAAAATGTTTCTTGCAAGTGGCATATCATGTGGAATGAAATACAATTTTATAGACATCAATATTTACATCATAATGAAAATTCAGGTTTTTTATCTGTGTCCGAGTCACCGTTCGAAGGAAGAGATTCAGGTTTTCCTCCAATATCCTCATAAACTTTCGATCCTTGAAACCGATAAATGTATGTCCATTCACAACTTCTCGGTTTCTCTCGACCTTTAGACATTCTGAAAATGATTTGAGCACACAGTGGATTATGGTAAATCAACGTTTTTTTACAAATCCGGACTAAGCTTACGTGCTTTTTATTCGCTAACATCTTTAACACTAAACATCTGATTAAAAGGGTGCTTCGATCAAAATTTGGTGGACTTAAACTTGACACATTTCCTTTCATCATGGATTAAAACATTTTGCACACCCCTCATTTTGCAGATGTGTGCGTGTAGTATCATGCCTCTATTTTGATTTTGAGATAAGCACTTCAGTTATCAAAATGTCGTCGAAGGAAGAGAAACAACGCATCAAATTTGCACTTGCGTGGCGAAAATTCAAACAACTCTCACGCCAAGTCAGCGAAATTGTTGAATGTGGCTAAATCAACTGTTACCAAAGTCTAGAAAGTGTTCGGTGACCGTTCGTCGACAGCCAGGAGCGCTGGATCGGAGAGCTGGAATAACGTTCAAGTGGTGCCCAAGAACAAGAACTCTCTCAATCGCCCAATCGAACAATATTGGGCCACAGTCAAGCGGAACCTTAAGAAGACGCAAAAAGCTGTTGTGAGCGAGAAACAGTTCAAGGCCAACTGGTGTTCTGTGGCGAATAAAGTGGACAAGGAAACTGTACAAAATCTTATGGCAGGTGTTAAACGAAAGACCCGGAAATTCGCATTCGGTAAAAAGGAAGCTTAGCGGAATATTTCTCCTTTTTTTATTAATGACACTTTACACCAGAAGGGTGCATTCGTGTCTAACTTAATATTTCTCCTGTATTCTGTATTGACTGAACTTGAAAGAGAAAAAGCATTTGACTTCTAAATAAAAACTTTGATCGACTCACACACATTACTGTTTGAGCAAATTTTGATCGGAACACCCTTTAATCACCATTCATAGCCTTTTTCATCAAAAACTCCCAGCTATACCTACTTGAAAAGTTCAACTCCTACGTGCAATACTTTAGAGGTGATTTGCAGGTGTCCAGATTAATGTGGATACAGACCTTATGGAAATGTTTCCAGTTGTATAAAAAACATACTGGTTATTGGCCTGGATCAGGATCAATGTGAATATTCATACAATGTGAGAGTCATATAGTACAATCAAACAGCCTGCATTCTAATCGGATGCTATGATATGAACTTCCATAAACCGCATAATGCCCTAAAAGACACGATTCCACAAACCTAGGGACTGATTATCTTCAGCCGGTGTTCCTGAAAGAGTTCTCTGAATATCTCAATTGCTCATTTTCACCGAGTTCAACATATCACTCCACTGCACTCCACTCCGTACGTTGTAGAAAACTGCATTAATTGATCCGATTTTGAAATCTAGCTCTAGGCAGGCCAGAGAACTGAGTGAGAACTGCTGTGGTGTTCCGATTCTGTGTTGAGGAGCAACTCAAACACGAAGGTAAAGCTTGTTTATCTATACGTAGTTATATACATTCAAACATCATAGCTTAGCATGTTCAAATATCAATTAAACTAACAAATAAATCAGATTACCAATTTCGTTAAAACAATCGTACTTTAGACTTTATACCGTCCATGAAATTTTGCACAGGAGATTTTATGCACTTCCTAGACGCTTCTGACCAGATTTTCTTGAAGTCTGCCATTTTGGGCCACTTCACCTGCCCTTTTGATTTTCCGCTTGACGACTGCCCAGTAGCGTGCGATCACTCACAGTTGGTGACAGTTTGGTGAGATGATATATTTTTCAACGAAATCAAAGTTATTATCAGAAAACCACTGTAGAGTTGATGTGGCATAATGGGCAGAAACCAGATCCGACCAGAAGACAGGAGGCATCTCATTCCTCAGATATAGTCGATGCAACCTCTTCTGCAAGCAATCTATTCGATAAATTTGAGTATTTAGTCACATGTGCAAAGCCTGTTGCAGTGGCGGACTTGGTCCGTCCTACAACCTACCCCGCAGTGGGATGTTTGGCAAAAATTGACGACCATGCCCTTTCGCTCAATTTAAAAAAACATCTGTTTGATTTCCTACCTGCCGCACACTGACGGAGCTTTCAACACTTTCTCTTAACATCTTTCATTCTAGCCAAAAATATTAATGTTCACTCTT